>APFE031075370.1:0-19646 GCA_000404065.3 Pinus taeda | reverse complement strand
TTTATTAAATACATTTCTCATATAGATATGATTACTTACATAGGCTAGACAAGAGTAGGATAAGATAGTGCATGTTAGGCTATGTTAGATTAGAGTAGACCAAGATAGAGTAGTCTAAACATAGGCTAAGCTAGTCTAGGATAGAGTAGCCTAAGATATAGTAGTCTAGGCATAGGCCAGGGTAGGCTAAAGTTGGATAGGCTAAAATAATCTAGGGTAGGCTAGTTTAGGCAAGGTTTTGTAAGCCTAACTTACAATGTACCAAGAAGAACAAACTACATCATGAAAAAAGAAAAAATACACATGAAAAATGAATAATACTATTTTGGGAAGGAATTTTAATCCTCTTTCCATTAGTCTTCACACATATGTATTCATAGACGATGTGATTGGATTGGTTGTACCGGGTCTAACCAATCACTCATGCCTTCATACTACCCTTTATTACATATATTTCTCATATAGATATGATTACTTACATAGGCCTAAGCGGCCCCTGAACATCTCCC
Organism: Pinus taeda; assembly: GCA_000404065.3. Lineage (NCBI taxonomy): Eukaryota > Viridiplantae > Streptophyta > Pinopsida > Pinales > Pinaceae > Pinus > Pinus taeda. The sequence goes on along the minus strand of APFE031075370.1, from coordinate 19,137 downwards.
CCAACTTCTATTCCTTGCTGGTAATGAGCAAGGATGCAACAATGTCTTGGTCCTCTACTTGTTGTAGAAGTATCCTTAATATACATCAAACATGTGTGCTGATTTGCATAGGTAAATTAACCAAAAAAATTTCTAATTGGATATGAAGATGCATGAATATAAGGATTACTATGACTTCTACTTACTAGGTGTCCATATATTGTTGATCTAACCTATCAAACAATCTTTTGCAATCTATCCACCATACAAATTTCTTCTCTAACTAGGAACTTTCAGGTAGATTATCTCTTTTCCACTATCGTAACCCAAGAAACATTATGCAATTTGGGAAACCAATATATTCTCATGTTGTCATAATTTTTTAATTTCAACTCTATAATAGTTTTATGGCAATCTAACTTATTGTTCTTGAACGTTTTCTCTATTACAAGCAATTCTATAAAAAAAATAAAAATCAACTACTTGGATGCTCGGACAATTCAGCTACAAAATTTTGTATCTTGCACATTTAATTTTATTCGCAGTTGTAATAGATGCTTTCTTGTTCTTGTCTTCTTATTGATAACTTTATTTTTATGTTTTATAGTTAATGTTGATGTGTTGTTGTATTATAAAATGTGTTGTATAATGAATGGATAGGTTTATTTCTTGTTGCTTACTACTAATTTTTTAGAGTTTGTAATTAAATTTATGAAGAATAACTTTAACTTAAATAAGACATACTTTTTCTTTTGATGACTAGGATTTTCATAATAAATGTCGATTTCATATCAATTATTGTTAGCAAGAGGTTGATCTCATAAGCTGGGCATCAATTTCAATTACAAAGGTGGAGAGGATCACATTTTACACTCCCCTGAATTATGACTTCAATGATTCACTTAAATAATTCTTCCAAATATAACTTGATTTAGCTATCCTTCATGTGTTTATTTCTATAAAAACACTACCATTATTACAAAATTGTGAATTTATTCAATTACAATGCATAAAGAGGATCAAATTATGACATAACAGTAGAAAATAAAGAAGATCAAGTCTATAAGAGTCTCATATTAAACATCAATGCCACTACCAATAAGCATATCCATTATCTACAACGTTATAATTTTATTTGAATCAATGTAGTTTTGCACCAACTTAGTTTGATCTTTTAATCGACTACCTATTTGCATTGGGCTTCATCCAAGTCAAATTTTGCATCAGTTATTCACTAGTCAATTTGAAGGCAAAGTTGACTCTACCATATCATCAAAGTTGACCAAAATATAACGAAGTCAATAAGGTCATCCAATAGTTTTGATGTCAATGTCTACCGACTTTATTCAAATAGCATTTCTCCCATTGTGTCAGTTTCTTCTTGTATTCTTATATATACATATAACTTTGTAGCTTGCACATGTCAACCAAGTCCATTTATCAACCAAATCTATCATTTATTCATTATCTTCACATACATTTTGTGATAATAAATAATTAGAGTTCATATCTATAGTGCAGGTTTCCTTTTCAAAAATATTTACCATAAAAACTCTACTCTATTTATATATTGATGTTAAATCCACAACTACTTTGGTGAAAACATTTTACGCTCAAAGATTTCAAAATAAATTGCATACTTTTAGTAAAGACACAAACGTGATTGTTGATGGTACAAATAATCCTTCATTCTCCCACATATGAATTTTCACTTCCTATATGTGAGGAAATTCCATACCATTATTTTATGGGATGAAATCATATATCATGTCATTCTAAGTGGCAATTAGATTTCCCATAGAAATTTTAAAATGTACATGTAGTCAAGTTAATCCACAAGTGACCAATATTAACTGCCCAAACCTAGTGACCCAACTCGATAGTAAATTTGAGGTAAGTCCATCAACACTCATATTATGCACATGGTGGATTTATTTTCACATGAATGAACACTATTTCGTGGATCATTATGTACTTGGTTTTCTTCATAGATTGAGGTTTTTCTTCCATGGATACACCTTCATATTAATAGTTAGGATCAAGAGTTAAATAAATTATTACATCCCTCGAATGAGAAATTTATTGTATATTGATTACATCATTGGGTTTCAAGGGTCTCCACAACCTTTTCATCCTTATTAGTTGAAGTTTCAAATGATTATTATTTATATTCTATCAATCCTTTACCTCTTACTTGATTCATATCCATATCAAAGAAAATTGCATGGATTTTTTTTTCGAGTACCTCAAAAAAACATCGCATCTAAATGTTTTCTTATACCATATCCATTATCAAAGATACCAATTAAATTATATTACCTAACTACTCATATATACCATAGAATTACTTTAGATGAGTAGTAGTAAATTTATGACCCCAAGATTATTATTTGGGACTCATATATGTTTGACTTTTTAAAATAGACTCCCTTTACCTTAGAGTATTAATCATGTAATAAATACTTATTTAATTGATGTTTATTTAGTTGCAATGGTTAATGATAAAAATAAATGATAAGAAAGCATGATTTGTAGTGATCCATAATCATGCTTACCTTATCATCCACTTTATCAACCTTTCCTAAAACAATTTCAATTCTATATGTCATGGGATCAAATCGTAATGCATGGAGTCACTAAGTAAGTTCTTCACTTTAATAAGGAATCCTCACCAATGCATTAGGGAATTTGTCTTTTTCCTTTAGTGGAATCACAAAGTGGTCTACATTGTTTTAAAGAATTATCATCCACATTGTGTTAAGAAACTTGAGTTATTGTTCTAGGTTAGCACTTTTTTTTCCTTTAACAATGAAACCAAAATGGCATCAACTAAATTAGCGGTGTTTAACAATGATCTTTCATCATTACCTCCTTCATTGAAGTATCAACAAAAAGGTTAGATGAAATGTCAACTATCACCACGAAGTTGTTCTCACTTTAAGATGCAAATTATAATTTAGGAGTATCCATAATGTATAATTTATTTTTTTTGCATTAAATGTACTTTTAAATATGGAGATGAATATTGTGGAAAATAATGACAATAAATAAGATATTTTTTTTGCATTGAATGTACTTTTAAATATGGAGATGAACATGATGGAAAATAATGACAATAAATAAGAAGAATAATTAAAATTGATATGACCAATGTACTAAACTTTCACTTTTAAGATATGAAATGAAAAGTATTTATGAAAATGATTTTGATATATTAATAGACAAATCATATAAATAAATGAACCTTTAAAATATTATAATAAATTAAAGAGTACTATATTATAGAAAAAATTATAATAAAAATAAAATGATAAAATAAACCATATTATAATAAAATAATAAGGGATTATTAATTTATAAAAGAAGGTTTTGTATATATTGATAGCAGAAACTGCTTATAAAGAAATGAGATTTTTAAAAATATTATATAAATAATATTTTCATATTGTAATAAATCAAATATAAAATACAATAATAAAACATTTATAACAATATGGTAATTATATTAAAATGATTATAAATTAAAAATAAATAAATAAATAGAATATTTATCAATTTCCATATTCCAAATTGATGAAATATATTAAAATAGTAAAAATCAACCATTAGTGAATGGCATTGGTAAAGAGACAATATCATATAATTATTAGTTACATTTTTGGGATACTATTCATAAAAAATAATAAAATAATATTAATATTTCCTTATTATTAATTGTTATTTTAATATAGTATATAAAATATAAATTTCAAAGATAAAGTAGGATATATAATTTATCATTATTTCTTATTTTTAATTTAAATTTTAACTTTAAATAGTGTTATTAAAGGGTTGAATTAATTATGTAAAGATATACATGTCTTATATTAATCCTATTTCATAATTCCCCATCATGAGTGATAGTTCATGCTACTTGGTATTATCATGCATATAAATCATAATTTTGATAGGCATCTAGTTAATGTGATTTTGATAATCAGTTGCCATGAACCTATTCAATATATTGTAGTGGGAGTAATATTTACAAGTTATCCTTGTTATCAGCAGAGCATGTTAATATTGTAGTGGGAGTAATATTTACAAGGTTAATATTGTAGTGGGAGTAATATTTACAAGTTATCCCTGTTATCAGCAGAGCATGTTAATATGGTAGTGGGAGTAATATTTACAAGTTATCCTTGTTATCAGCAGAGAAAGCATGTTAGCTCATTGTGAGCATTAAAGGTGATGGTGTATCGGCTATGTCATGGCCAACCTTCCCGCATCCCTCATTTTATTTACAAGTCCATATTATGTACAACGATGCACATATTTATGTTTTGTAATGTCTATTCTTCCCTTCATCTTGTCTACATTCTTGTTAATTTCTCATCACTCATTGGAAGCTGCCTTTATTGGTTTACACTTGTCGACAAGGAGAAGGTGAATTAGCATTGATGTGGTCTTCCATACATTTTCCCTTCCTCATATGGGGATCATGCACACTATTTTGGCTTGCTCGTTTTGTTGTCACGATGAATCTTTCACAAAAGATGGTAGGCTTCATAACCATGAGTAGTTAATTGTAACAGTAATTCCTTTTACAATCCAGTTCCTCATTACGCCGTAAGGAGTTTCCATTTGAAATCAACCTTGCTAGATGCTTAAGTGTCATTACTTTGCACCATTAGATGAGATATTAGACTATTGAACCATGTTGAGTCGTTCGATTATGTTGAGGTAGTTGAAATCTAGGTAGTTGAAATCGAGGTAGTTGAACAGCCTAAGCAGAGCAAATTTGATCCTCCGCCAGAGACACAAAAATAACCCAGGGCTGTTACCAGCCAGAGCACATGAACCAGCAGGGTCGCGGAGCTCAAGGGAAGATATTCGGATACCTAATGTGTCTGTGGTACGAACATTTTGTGGATAAGAGGCTCTCGGGCGAATATGAACCTCCAGAAAGACCAAAAGAAGGGACCGACTAATAGAATGCACAGATTCACATGAGATACAGGTATTCTTCAGTTACATTGATATGCCCCTTTTAATTTACATCGGATTACAATAATTCCTTCATACGGGTTAATATTTTCTACACAAGTGTTTTTTGCCTCTCTCCAAAGCATAGCATCAACTATTAGCTTAACTGTCACAAAGATTATACACCCAAGTAATACTTTGAATTGGTAGTTTAGTGTAATTATTGACTTCTACATGCCCTAACTTTAACATGTCTACTTGTTAGTAGGTAAATTGCTAGCTTGTTGCAGATATGGCGATAGAAAAACATGTACAGACACCATAATGTTGTTGAAGAGTAGATTTCCCTTTCCTACCTTGTTTTCTAATGGTCGTTTACCCTAAATCAGGTACCCTAACCTTCCCTTTTCATCCACAATGACGAGGGGGTTTGATGAGGTTTTGTTGCTTAATATGGTCTATCATCTATTCCAAATACATGACAGGTTCGCCATTAAATATTATGTTCAAGACGTCCTATAACAAGTTGCCAAGACAACGATGTTTAATTTTTCATGGACCCGGTTTTTAATTTATTGAGGGTTTGATTTTGGGGTTTCATCCCTACTATTAGTTATTGTCTTCGGTTGCGTTAATTCTTGTTTGTATAGTAGTTTATATGCATCTCCAACTTTTCAACTTCAAGGTGATCAGACCCATATGGACATGCACTTAGTGTTCATATTCAATACGCCAAATGTGTTGTCTAGATTCAATGCACTATTGCACACACTAAGAGTTGGATCATCCCACCCCTACTGGGGTTGTAGATGAAATTAAGACTTATCCTTAGGCATTGAGGGAACGTTTGGGCTTTGAATCAGATGTGTGGCCTTGTTGTTGTATAACATATTATATGAATAAAAAAATGGGAGTTTAAAAGAGTTGAGTCCCGCAGAGAGTTTTATGAGACTTATGGGACAACCATGGCTTGACTCAGGGTAAGCATTTAATCTCTATTGTTTCATGTGATTAAACTTTGTATTTCAACTTTAAAGGTTAAAATGATTGATTTTTAGCATTGGGAGCCTTCTATAGCTGATTACTGAAGAAATTCTGTAACCCTGCTAATTGCAATAGTTTGGAAAGTAGCCTAAGAGCAGAGTCAAAGCATTTCTTCTCTAATAAATCAGATGATTTCTTCTCTGAGCTGCAGAAGAAGCAGCAGAAAAATAAAAATAAAGAAATAAAATGGAGAAATATATGACATTGTAAACACATTGAAGAGATGAATAAGGGGCTCCATATCTACCTATTCAGATAATTAAAAGGACATCGTAATGCCATTAAAACACTTGCCAATTGAGATTATTTATGTATTGTCATCTCTCACGATGGATATGGATATCTTATAAATAAGTTGTCAAGATTTTTTTACATTTCTCTAAGTTGTTTTATTTTTGCAGTCTGCGGCTAAATTTATTTATGCAAAGAGACAAAGCTGATGACTTTGGTGAAATGATGTTAGTGATACAGCATGCTGGAACAGGTTTTTGTTACCTGATTTTTAAAGCACTGGAATCGATGATAACAAGAACGCATCCGATCTGAGTCTAACCTTTGATAGATCCAGATCCATGTAGTGTCGAGCCTCTCATATTTTGTTATTGCTTGGAATCAAATTCGTGTAGGGTTCGGTTAGGTATACAATATTCAATTTGGAATCATTTTTATTCAGTTTACATGTCCAGTTTGAATAGTACATTTTGGGGCAATCGTAAAAAGTGATTTAATATCTGGAATGTATACTCAAAGGATATACATTTCCAGTTGATACCATTAACAATAGGAACAAACTGAAAATTTAAAGAAGTTTTCCTCGCTGGTTATATCTTTGAAAATAATTGCCAATAAAATAGCAACGAAACCATAATTCTAATAAACAGACCGTTATCAACTCTCAAATTCAATCAGGGCCAAGTCGAGAATTTTGTGTTTTACTCATTTAATTCACAGGTATAATGCACATGCCTTGTAATTATGGATAAAAATTACGGTTGCGAATAACCTAAGGATAGTTTCAGTTAGATTGTTTATTCAAAAGTGTTTTATTGCCCAGCACTATGGTTTTTGTAAAAAAATAAATCTCGTCCTGAACTTAATTGTTGATTTCAAGATCATTTGATGAAATATATATCAACTCTAAATATGCAAATCTGAATTCTATTGACCCACTCATACCTATGATGCTCATAAGTAATATAAAAAATGAATTACATTTGAGTCGTTAGTGCATAGAATGATTTATTTATGGGTTTTAATTTTTGGTTTTATGATATACTTATGGGATTTTGCATCTTAGGTGAATTGATGATTTCATAAAATCAATGTTATCTTTTAATTGAGCAAGCATCAAAGTCTAATCAAATTTAGCTATCTCATGAATTTAGAATTGGAATTAAACACAGGGAAACCATTTTTAAATTATGAAACCTGCAATATGTGAAATGTAGAAGTGAGGAGTAAGGTTGTCAAGAAAACAACATAGGAAACACCCCTTAGGTTAGGAAAATCCATATGGTTGTCAAGGAAACAACATGGGAAACACCCTTTAGGTTAGGAAAATCCACAATAACCAACGCCTAGAAGTCCTAGGTTTTTTTGGAAATATATAAACATACTTCTCAACCTTTTGTAACTTTGTTGTGTAAAACAGATATTTACAAAGAATGAAAAAGTTCATGGTGCAAAGGTCCTTAACAAGCTAGGGTTGGACAATTACTTTGAAGGCATAATATGCTTTGAGACACTTAACCCTCCTTCAGAAATTATTGAAACCAATAATGACTTGGATATGCCCACTGATAACTCTACAACTCGGAAGGCACCCATAATTTGTAAGCCCTCAAAAGAGGCCATGGAGCAGGCTCTTCACCTTGCAAATGTTGATCCACAAAGAACATTATGGGACTAAATATTTTGATGGCCATTTTCTTTCAACTATCCCTTTTTTCATGAAAATGAATTATATAATCCATTAGCAATCAATATAGGTCTACATTAATATTGACTCCTCTAGGTAAAATAGAAATTTTATACCAAATCTCCCTTGGTACACAAATAAGGATAACTAGCATCTTTCCTTTGGCCCAGTGTGAGGGCCCACGGGTATCTAAACGTTTTCTAAAAATGGCCATCTTGGCTAAAATCTGGAGAGTTAATTCTCCTTTTAATGTAACAATGTGCCCCAGGGTGAATGCCTTATTGTCTTTTGAAAAGTTGTGCTACAATGGTATTTTGACAAGAAAGAGATGCATGTTACTCTGAACATGTCACATATACTTCGCAATTACCCACTTGTCTCTGTACATAATCATTCAACAAAGAGGATCTAGAAAGAGAATATTGTGTTCAGCAATAATTTCCTCCCAAAACATAAAGCTTAAGGTGTGTGCCAGATATGTTTAAACAAGGCATGCTTATTAGTTTTATCACATCCCACATAATGCTCAATTATAGTATTGTTCCCAAATTATAGCCCCTTTTCGATAGAGAGGAGCTACAAAGGGACTGTTGTACTGAATCATAATCTAGCCTCAAAAGAATCTAGCAACCTGCTATTAGACATCACATACTTCAACCATTTCTTGCTTGTGGCATACCATACAACATCCATTTTTCTTTACAGTATGAAAGTCATTTCAAAAGTGTCTATTGCAGGAGTTGCTATTAAATCTATTGTGTTTCCCTGTAGATTTTATTTGATGACAGTCACTGGAATAGAGCCACAAGAAAGCGTGTAGACCTGCAAACTGTATTGGTAAGACTATATCTTTCTAAATGGGATATGAGGCTTTTGTAAGCTCGTTTAATTGGTCCAAACGACTCAAATATAATAAATTTTTAATTTCTACTTAAAGACAAGTGATCTAATGGTGGAAAGCGAGAAGCATTTTCATTAATTCCTATGAGGTCTGAGCTTGGAACCATAGAGAATTCTTGAGGTAGAGGGGTTGAATGTATGTTTGCACCTACAAATATTATATTAAATGGTCTCGTGACTTATGCAGAAATAAGTGGATCAAATCCCATACCCATGTCCTTTTTTTTCTTGTAAGCTTGGCAAGACCTTTTCATTCATTTTCTTCAAAAGGTAGGTTACATCCATAATTCAAGGGGTTAGGTGGCCTCAACCTTCCCAGAGGGAAACCAGGTATGTTTTCCACCTAAAAACATACTAAACCATAAGAAAACATAAAAGTTTAAGACTGTCTAACAAAGCCATATATTACTAAATATCTTGAAGCCTTCTAAAATCTAAATACCTAAACCCAAATATCATAGTCTATGGATTCTTCATCTAGATATAACAAAATTTGAAGCAAAAACTAAGCCAAGCATACTGCTAATCATCTAATGAGTCCATGGGAGTTGTGTCTTTTTCACTTGAACCAAGTAATTTAGACTGGGGGAGACAAGGAATATGTTTCTCAATACAGCTGAGGTGGAAATTTCGTTGCTGGATTTGAAACTGAATAAGTTGAAATTCCTTATGAGTTTCCTGTAAACCAAGATCATATTTAGATGAGCTAGTTGGAGGGTTCATCATAGATTTGTCCATGATATTATTCATTAACTAGTAGAGGTATATAATCTGCTTATACTGAGAAGTCCGACCACTAGAATGGCCAGGATCAAACACCAAGTCCCTCCATTCTTCCAAATTTATCTCTGCATCTGCCTATTGGTTTAATTTTTTCTCCTACATAGATATTAGCTGATGAACCTGCAACATAGTGCTAGTATACAAAGACTGGGTAGAGACACTGATGAGTCTAGAGGAGGATTTGCGGCCCCTACCCCTTGCTTGGCGAGACTGGGCCTGACTGCTTTCACCATGATGCCTCACATTAGGGTTTGGTCTCCATTGGCTGAGGATATTTTACCAGAAGAGGGATGAACCATCTTTCTACTCAAACAACCCACACATAAGTATAAAGCACTGTGACAAGAAGCCCATACCTCGAGCTTGAGGTAGATACCAAGCTTGAGGTCTCATCTAGCACTCTGCAACTGTAAACCTGCAAGCGTACCACAACATAAAGCCATATAAAATTGAATGTTAGGCATAAACCCAATAATTATCCTAAGAATGATTTAGGTTTGACACAATAAGCCAGTGACAATAGCCCCAAGCTCCCCAAGCCCTCTAAAGACTAGAAACAGAGGTAAAATGAGCAAAGCCTTACCCAAGAAACCATGATACTTAATAACTGTCAGAGATAACGAAGAATCCAAACAATAAACATAGACATCCATGCATGAGATAGATATTGAGTTCCATGCCAAAGAGTTTCTTGGTAGGGTTTCCAGTTGATTCCAGGCTTTGACTTATAAAAACTTCCCCATCGGAATGATATGAATGTGGAGAAAAAGGGACGAACTATAAGAGAGACAAAGAGAAATAAAATACTCGTTGACATTGACTATGTGGCGAGAGGGACCAACTGTATCAGGTTGGTGGACCACAAAATCCTCCTTCATGTTCTACTTTGAACTAACTAGAAACCTAGTATTGATACCACAGACGAGAACAAGGATAATTCTACCTGAGGAAGAAGAGTTACCAACATAAAACCCTGGTGTTAAGGTTCCGTTTTGGCCATACCCTATGACATTTACTCTTTGCATGTGCAATGCCACCTTGTCATTCAATGCACATGTGCAAGGGATGTAGCAAGGCCGCCCTCCAACCCTTTCTAATCCGACATTAATCATGGCACAGATCCCCACGGTTCCATTCCGCCGGCACACACCATGATTGGGGAACACCCATGTCATTTTTTATTTTAGCAATGTGAGATATACAATAAAGTGATTTGATGCTTATTACCAACAATTTAGTTTACATGGTTAATCCAGTTACATTTCATTTATTATACTCATTTATTCTAAATATTTTTCCGCTATATGTAGAATAAACGGTGACAAGGAATAACACCAAGGAATGTCTTGTGTGAAGGTAACCTATTTAATCCTTGCAGTTCCCATCCCTATATCTTGGTTTCTTAGACCACAAGTTAGTCTCAGAAATGACAAACAGACTAACAAAAAAAACAGATTATTATCTTTTATTATAATTATATTTCATTTATTACAAATATTTATCCACAAAATATAGAATAAACCATGGGAAGGTTTAATGTTAAAGAACTCATCACCTATTTAAACCTTATCATTGGATGTGACTCCAAAAGTAACTCTCTCTCTCTCTCTCTCTCTCTCTCTCTCTCTCTCTCTCTAGAGAGAGAGACTTACTCGCATATAATAGTTCTAAATATTTATAATTTCTCTTGCACATACAAACATAAATTTCTATATGGTTAGAAAAGCATGAAGTGAATACATGATTATACTTATGAAGTGAATACATGATTATACTTATGAAGTGAATCCATGTTTCATTATAATATATGTTTTTGAATGTAATATCAGATGTAAACAATATTTTTTTTCTAAATTTATATGTTCTTTTAAGGATTTTGTTAGATATGTCTTCTACTATTTTTGTAAAGAGGTTTACTTCTTCCTTCAACAAATTGGTTAGCCTTAGCCTAGGCTTCCTTCCAATAGATGGGATAGCCCCGACTTAGGCTCAATCTAGTAAAAAAATTCCTTTGTAAAGAGACAATCACATTTTGATGAAGGTTCATTGGTTGTTTTGTATCCTTTTAGACATTTCTACATTGGGGAACTATGCCAAAGCATCTAAGTAAGGTTTTGATTTAAGTGGATGACCAAATCAGTAACCTTTAAACAGATGCAATTTCTAAGTATTTGTGAGAAAACTAAAGGGATGATTTTCATTCCTAACAAAATTAATCTTTAAATTGACTTGAAAAGAAAAAATTAAGAAGTTATATAATTGTTAAACATTCATATTTAACATCAAATTTATCATATACAATAGATGCATGTAAATTTTTTATAAAACCAAACAATACATATTCAAGAGATGACAGAAGGAAATAATTAAAATATTTTGAGGAATTAACTAAGACAAATTGTTCAGTTAATTAATCTCTTTTAATAATTATAACTTTGCAGGGGATTTTATGGAGATTCACATTCAATATAGCCTTGCCAAAACTTCTATGTTACCTTGAACACGTGCATAAATAAATATGAAAAACATAATTGATAACATGGAAAACTCACATAGATGCACAAGTTGTTTAGAATGAATCCAAAATTATTCAATTATCTTCAGAAATAGTTTTGAACATTAAAACCATGTCAATGGTTCATTACAAGGGTTCAATAATGACTTCTTCGAATTACCAGATACTTATAGAATCTATTTCCAAAATATCTTAGATCTAGAAATAAAATTGACTAAAAAATGGGATAATATTTGAACTATTTTAGATTTACAAAGTAGAACAAGAAAGTAGCTATTATAAACTGATTCAAATACTAAACACATGATTTAAGGGTGTTTTTTGATGACTGTTGTATTTGACTACATTTTCTGCTTTCTGCTCCTTCTTCTCAACCTATCGCTCCTTATTTCCCTGTGACTGGTCATTGAATTCCTTAAATTATATTTTACTCGATGAGTTGAAGTAACTTATCCCATATTTTATCATATGGGATAGAAATTTTGTTACTTTCCTATATCCCTCATCAACTTTTATGTAATTTTCAAAACTTGGCCTAGTGATGAACAAATGGTTAATTTCATGTTGAATGAAAAGATCATACTCTAGGCCTTCTAGGAATGCTTTATCACTGATTATCCCTTTGGCTTTGGAAAATTTGGTTCTATTTGTTGCTATCTGGTGCAATTTGTACTGATAATCTTCTAGTGGAATTAATTGGCCACTAGAATGGTGTAGAGCTGGAAGTCCCTTTTGATGTAGAAAAATGATTTTTTTGTGAAAGATTTTAATTTGTGCTTCTATGTTTTGACACTTGTTCTCTAATTGTAACATCAAATTTATTTTTATTAAAACTCGTCTTGCCTCTAGGACAATATTGGTTTTGTCCTCAATTCCAAGTTCTTCCAGTTCTTATTTTGCTTTAGAAATGAGTACATTGATTATTGTATTAGCTTCTCCACGCATGCACTCCAAATCTTCTTTGATTCCTGTGATGACTACTTTTGATCTTTGCACGATCTCCTCCTATTAAAAAGTTATTTGAATAGATTTCCAAAGTTATTTCATGGTAGAATTTATATCAATACATATATTTTCCTTTACCTCGGAAAATTCCTGTGCAATCAATGACTCATTCTCACATTTCTCTTTTTTCCTTGTTAACCTTAAATTTTTCTGAACTTTGGCGAGATATGTATTATCAACCCTTATCTTGATTTGAATTTTCTCCAATTGAGTTCTGAGTTTTTCAATTTCCATATCTTTTAATGATAGGTCTCCCATATCTTTTGACATCTTCTCTTCTGAATTTTGGTCATTGAGCTCTGTCTCTATTGTGGACACTATTGCTATAGAAATTACTACTATTGAAGTCACTATTGTAGAGTTTTCTACTCCAATGCTGAGTTGTAGCTCTCTTTCCTTGATTAAATTTTTTATTTATTCTTCCATCTTTTGTATTTGTATGTTTTTCTCAACAATCATTTGAAGCATATTCTCGTTCTCCCTCTCTAACTGATTTACTTCTTTAGCCTATGGATGTTCAGTTGTTGGCAACCTCAACTGTTTCCTCAATGCTTGAATGTCAACATTTATTCTTTTGATTATTTCCTTAACTTCCTTTATATCTTTAGGATCTAATCCTAATTTTATAACCAAATCTTCAAGCGATTTTAGTGTCTTTTGGTAAGGATGACATCTTCTCCAATTTTAATTGGGAATGAATGTTATTCAGAGAAGTTTGTAGCTTAGAAGCTGCCATAGCAGAACCTGTCAAAGATGAATATATTATTTCTCTTGCTTGCTTGTGAAGGTCAATTTAATTAGTAGGATGTATTTTCTTGGTATCAATTGAAAACACAAAGTTTTTGTATTCTTTGACACCTTTAGGCACAATGACCTTTGGTTCCAAAAATGCAAATTGGAATTGACCTTTTTCACTGTCAACGAAAGAAAGTAAGCTAGTATGAGTTGTGGAAGTCTGTTTCTATAATTCTGCATATGTGGAAGTATTTAGTGCCTCATTTTTCTTCTTCATTTCTAAGAATTTTGCAAAAATATTTTTCTGTTTTGAAGAAGAAAGAGAAGAAGGAGAATACAATGTAGCTTCAAGAGTTTGCTGTAATGAAAAATGAGATTGTGCTGATAGTACAACTGTAGTAATCTCTTTAGAATTTTGAGCTTCTGAAGATTTTTCATCAAGATTTATAGTTTTCCTTCTTTTGAATACTTTAAATGCTGATTTCTATAACTTTGACCCTGCTGGAGATATACTTTCTCTTGGCCTCTTTAACTCTTCTCTTTTCATCCTTGGAGTTTCCAATGTTTTTTAACTAGAAACTGGTTGCTCAAGCTCCTGCAATGTATTCTCTGTGCATTCTTTGTTGTTGGCATATTTCTCAATTTCAGGTTCTACCACATGCATATATGATGAAAATTTTTGAGAAAATTCCCATTGATGAGATTACTCCTAATAGATCATAAGACCAACTAAAACTCAACTTAAACTTCATTTGGCTCAATAAGTCATTGAATTATTTTTCTGCAGCTCTAGTGTTAACTATGAATGGACCAACTTGTGCTTTCAATTTAAACTGAGATTTTTGTTTTCTGGAAACAAAATGAACCTCATCCATTTTCATCATCTGTCTAATGTACTCGAGGGAAAAAATCCTCATGAGGAGGATTACTGGAAATTTATATGGTTGAAGCTCACAGCCATAAACCCTGAGTTCAGTGGAATTATGGTTTAAATACATGTCTCCAACTTTATTCTTCTTACTCAGATGTAAAATTATTTTCATCTTCATTGAAACCCTAGGTACTACATCTCTATTTAAAATACAAGTAACTATATACAAGTATTGATTAACAAAGTCACTGAAAGAAAACTCTTCAGAGGTTTTTCTCACTAATGATGTCCAATGGATCACTGACAGAGGTTTACCTTCAACATCCAAATTTTGTAGAGGAAAGTTGAATCTTTCTTACTAATGATATAAGAACAAGTAGAGTGAAAATGACTGATTCTTAAGTGATACTTTAACACAAAACTTTAAAAACTGACCATGAATTACGTCATTCTAAAGAAATTGACTGTAGTTGAACATAGTTGAAGGTTTTTTCCCAGAAGAGAACACTGATAGAAAGCCAAAAACGACTTCATCAACCCATTGATCACTGGGATATCCTAACAAACAAGACATTAAGGAGATAACCTACTTAGACATCTCAGGAAACATTGCAGAGGGATAAGGTGGGTTTGTTCTGGGTAATTCCGAGTTTTCTGGTAAAAATGACTCAAATATATTAGCTCTCTATGAGAAATAAAGTTTTTGGTAGATTTTCATTAGAGCATCAGAAGAAAAAGGGTGTAGAGAGTCTTGAGGGTTTATGTAGAGGGATTGGAAAATTAAATCAATTGCTATATGGAAAAGAGTTTCATTGTTCTAAGTGATTACAACTCTTTGGCTAGGAAGATATGGGGCTCCACATGACACAATGAATTATGGAAAATTATGGGGTTTAGGGAAAAAAAAATGGGGTAATAGGGATTCCCAAAGATAGAATTCATCACTGGCATCTTTGTATTTTTGAAATGTCCAATTGTGAAGTTCGTACAGGTAGAATTCACAATTGGTTTTTACAAATTTAAACTCAGTGTCAACTAGTGGGAGTTTGTCCAATTTAATGGCCGGGGGTAGAAGAGGATTATCTATAGGAATTTTTTTATTTTATTTTATGGGAATCCATTAGGAAAAAACAAAATTACTGAGAAAATTGAGAGAGTTACCAAGAAATGATGAAGTTTGGCAATTAATGTTTATTGGTATTTTTCTTTCAGTATTGTTCTGAAAATTACTATGACAAGAA
Organism: Pinus taeda; assembly: GCA_000404065.3. Classification (NCBI taxonomy): domain Eukaryota; kingdom Viridiplantae; phylum Streptophyta; class Pinopsida; order Pinales; family Pinaceae; genus Pinus; species Pinus taeda. The sequence continues at coordinate 3,184 of APFE031075370.1, read as the reverse complement.
GAATTTTAAAATGGTCGATTTGAAACGGATAAAAGTATTTATTAGGAGCGAATAACAATTTATTTAATTAACTTGACCTTTATTTCCGTGGAGGATTAAATGTCGAAGAAAGTTGGCAGGAGAAATTTAATAGGCAATGGTGATTTTCTGGTTTTGGTGGGAGAGACAGCAATGGCTATATGTAGTGGAACATTCGTCGATAGTAAAAATGGCAAGATGTATGAACAACAGGAGATACAAAAATGTGGGTGAGTGGTTTGCGACAGGTGGATATGGTAAGAGGTATTGAGCAGATGGGGGCCACAATTATTGGGCGCTTGCCATGTAGGCAAGGTGGTTTATATGGAATCAACTTTGTGTACCACCCCCCTTCCATTATTATTTAGGAATGTGGGGGGTCATTGATCTCGACGCATCAAATATTAGTTGGTGAACAAAACATGCTTGTTAACCATTTGCGGGTGGCAGTCACATCACCTTTTTGCAAATCAACAATTTATTTAAAAATGTGAAATAATTTTTTATTTTTTATTTATTTATTTATTTTTTTTCTCTGGGTAAAAGACTAAACTATTGTATTATGTACAGGAGTCAAGAAATACATCATGGTGAAACAAGAGAGAATCAGGCTCTGGGTATGTCACCCGAGAGCAATTGAGGCATCCAAAAAACTAGCCCACGCAGGGGTGGCAGACACAAGAGCCAGACTTCCATAAGAGCACGCCCACGCAAGGGAACCAACCATTTCATCCCTCGCAGGGGAGACTGACCTTACCCCAATCATTGACACAAAATACAGGAACATAGACATTGAACCAGGGCACGAAAGAGACCAGAAGCATTGTTACTATAACTGATTCAAAAAACAAACAATAGAAGAAAACAAATGACCAAAAAAAAAGCCATAGGAACCTTGTGCGCGGGCATCATTAATCGTCCATTTGCACTTCCTCTACCCGACACCAACCATAGGCTTCTCTTTCAGCAGCGGTGGGAAAGGTGTCTTCCTCCCCGCCAGTTCCCGTCCTCTGTTCCTTCTTGCGTTTCTCTGCGTTTTCCGGATCTGAGGCCTCACCTTTAACCTTCTGCTCCTTATCAGCGTCAGGGGCCTGTGCTTCATGCTTCTGATTGTCAGTCGTCCTCTGCCCCTGTTCATCCAGGGCATCCTCCTCTTCCCGGGCATTTTCGATGAACAAGACTGAGACATGCGCGCTGATCTGCGGATTGTTCATGGCACTGCTGAAATTGAAGATAGCCGAGCCAAAGGTAGGCAAGGCATTTGAGCTCGAATCCCCTACATCCATGAATTGGCTGGAATGGAGGGGGTTAGCGCCAGTGGAGCGAGCAATGTTGCAGTTACAGCAATGGACAACATTGTCCGCTTCATGACTGCGTGAGATTCCCCCTCTGGAAGTGCCTTGGCGGCTAAGTAGACGTTGTCGAGGTCTCACCATTAACGCAGGAGGTAAGGGAAAGAAATTCCAACAGACCACGGGGTAATCCAGACCCCCTGTAACTAGACCCCCTGCAACCAAAGCCGACTGAGGGATGAACCAAACAGATGGAGAAGATATCCCGACAGAGACAGAGAGGCCAGGAAACTGCATTTCTGTGATATCCCTTATGACTTCACCGGCCCTGCATTGAAGCTCACCTGCCATAACTGCTGCCGACGCCTGAGCCGAATTACCTCGTGAAGCATTAACTAACCCCTGCCATTCCACCTTATACCATCTGCGATCGATAGCTGTGTTGTCTTCGTCTGCCACGTGATGGCCATTGGCTGGCATGTGGCCATCCCCCTTCACCTGTCTCATATCAGTTAGCACCCGCATCCAGGGGAGTTGCGTCTCTCTGGACCAGTCGAGAGCACTCTTGAGCCTTGTCATGTGTTAAAATAGTGGCCAGCTGCCCTGTGATTAGAGAGTGGTCAGTCTCCACTCCCACATTGGCCATGAAGTCTGCAACCCTGTTGCCCTCCCGTCTTGTGTGTGTGAAGGTGATTTCTCTATTGTTATGGACCTCACGTTCTATGGCCTCCAGTCTTGCTTCAAGCCTCCAGCTGGTGGCTATTTTGCTGGCCTGGGATCCATTTAGGATTTTTTTGGCCATGTTTATGAGGATCTGAGAATCTCCTTCCACCTCCAGGGGGTGAAAGTTGTGTCCCCCAACAAGTAGTAATCCCCGCCATAGACCCTCTAGCTCAGCTGAATTGTTGGTTTCCCATCCAATGTTTCCGAAATATAGCATCAGGGGAACACCTTCATGATTCCTTATTATTCCTCCAAAGCTTGCGAGACCGGGGTTCCCTTTTGAGGCCCCATCAAAGTTGAGTTTGAATGTATACTTTGGTGGGGGCTTCCATGTGTTCTGATTTTTATTGCTGGTTTTAAAGTGGTCTAGCTTGTGAGAGCCTTGAGTATGATGTATTTGCCAGCTGTCCATAATGGTTTTCTCGTTGGATAGCATAGGCCAGTCCTCCTCCTTCCAGGGTTTTAGCATAAGAGCCTCTTGAATATTTCTGCAGAGCAGGTTCCAAATGTTGTCTATCGAAGAGCACTGATTTTTAAAAATACGCTTGTTTCGCTCCTTCCATATGCTCCACAAAACTAGCCTGGGAATTAGTCTCCAAAGATGATTAAGTATTTCAATCTTGTAAGGGTCCTGTTGCCACTGACGTATAATATTCGTGATTTCATTCTCGAGTTTGCATCTTCTTTGACACTGAAAGCTCGCCTTTTCTCAAAGTTGATTTGCCAGGGGGCAAGAGTCCAGCATATGTTGGAGAGTTTCCTCATGGGCGTTGTAGTTGAAACAGATGGAGGGGCCATGAAAGTTTCTTCTTCTAAGCTTGTCCCAGGTTAGAATTCTCTGATGTCCTACCAACCAGAGAAAGTGACAGATTTTGGGACAGGAGCCAGAACTCCAAATTTTACTCCATATTGGGTCCTGGGGAACAGATTCATTGCATATGATTTTGTAGGCCTCGGACGTGGTGAAATTTCCTTTCGGTTGGTATCCCCACCTTAGAATGTCTCTACTCTCGTCGTACCTAATTTTCCTTTTGCTGAGTTCCCTTTCCAGCTCCATGGAGATTTGGAGATCTTCATTTGTGAGTACATGGTTACCTGGTTTCCAAATCCTGAAGCCTTTCTCAGATTCCTAAGTCCAGTACTGCCTGATC
>APFE031075362.1:135671-152247 GCA_000404065.3 Pinus taeda | reverse complement strand
AGAGTTCTTTCAGCTTTTGTAAAGCTTCAAAGGCAGTTGAATATGATGAAATATGGCGACTCACCTCTTTATTTACAGATGCTGCGATTAATGCATAAGCTTTGTTGTTCTTGTTTTCCCAAAAGGCAAGCTCTTTGTCTGAGGTAGGCTTTTCTGGGTCACTGTCTCCTTCCCCGACACATACTCCTTTCCACAACTCATTGAAGATGAGAGTGTGTTGTATTATCCGAGACCAATCAGCATAGTTCTCCTTGCCAGTGAGAACTATTCCTACCATAGAGATGATTGAATGCATTCTGTAAAAAAAACTTATGCTGATAGAAACAAATACTTCTGCTGATATACAGTCAAATTGTTCTCAAAAGGGCAAAAAGATTTCAAAGTCTTTATGCACTATGTTTTCTTCCAATGTCTCTATAAAATATCCTCCATATCACCTCCCCCCTTTTTTCTTTAAACAAAAACCATTCAATATATATATATATATATTATATATATATATATATATATATACATATATCTTTCAATATATCATAGAGCAATAGGATAGCATTAAAACCATTGTATTATACCATGTGCAGCAACATCAACCAGAGAAATTCGAGAAGAAGTCTCTCTCCTTTTTTTTTGTGTACATAAGGAGGGAATCGCAAAGCCCTCACAGCTTCATTGTGCATGTTAAGACAAAAAGCTATTCGAGAATTGAATGCGAGTTGAGGTTCATTTGTGGAAGACCAACGCAAAAAATGCAGTTCAATACCATATAATCCACAGCGCACAACACTTACGTTGTTCAATACTAAATACCATTTAATAGGACAGCGTTAATACAGCGTTGATACAGCATTGATATCATTGATAATACAGCCAATAGGACAGCGCTGTTCAATACTATTCAATCGTTTCAAATACCATTCAAATCCGCACATATATCACCGCATATAACCATGTAACATATATATCACCGCATATATATATCAATTCAAATGCAGTTCAATACGCAGTTTGATACCACAAACGCAAATCCAAAAAACTGGACGGGCATAGCATGAACGCAAGACTGGACGGCGTTAAAAAACGCTTGGACAACATATGTAAATACTATAGCACATGTTATGAGCAGCTTTACCAATGCATACTAGACGTTATGAGCAGCGTTACCAGTGCATACTAGACGTTATGAGCAGCGTATTCAAACGTATACTACTCGTATACCACTCAGACCAGAGAAATATGAAATCAAGTACTTTAAAATTCCAGCGTTTAAAAAAAAAGAGCGTATGGCATATACCGTCGAGACTCAGAATGAGCTTGGATTAAAAGCTGCTACTGCAAATAATGTCGGGTTTGGCGGTATTTGAAATGGTACAGAGGAAAACGAGAATGGCAATGGCAGTGCTCATGTTGAGCCAACTTAAGCATAGTACGAGGGTGGCTACAGCATCTGCTAGAACTCAAGCCAATGCCATCGTTAAACCCCTCAACTCTGTCAGAGTATTGAGCAAAGAAGCTCGTTAGAAGGAGGCACGAGGTATTTTACCATGTCGGATAGGCTGGCGCGCGGACTCCTATACATACGTTTCCCTCTTCGTTTCAATCATGAACTAGCGCTATTCAAAGAATTAATGTATGTCAGACATGTCAGACATGACAGTGCTTGTTCTCAAAAAAAAATTAACACTCAGCACTTCTGTCTGAACAGAATGGACAGATGCGTTATGAGACAGGTTATTTCAGGACAGAGGGGAATAAGGCAGAGGCAGAGGCTGAGGCCAGGACAGAGGAGTTACGGGAGCATAATAGCTAAAACGAGCTGGCTCTGATACCATGTCAAGCCAGGAGTAACTCCAGTTTGGTAGAAAACTGATTCATGTATTATTCCATAGGTAACCCATTATTATATACAATAGAGAGTGATTGTTCAGTTCATCTCCCGATGACTGTTCACCTTCCCAATTAATTTTATTTACATAAAATTCCCAATCATGAAGATTAGGTGTCAACATTTTCCGACAAACAAAAATTGTTGATAGGAGTTTGAAATACATGTTTGCTATTGATGATTTAAAAAAAAACAAAAACATCTCATATAGGCAAGTAAAGCTAATAAAAGACAGCTTCACTAGTGACTTCATAACAAACCCAAAAGGAAAAGAGTATAGCCAAAGATGCCGAACTGTAAGAGAATAAATTGGTTCCTAATTATCAAAAAATCATCCTTTCAATCATTTCCATACCTCACATCAAATGTACAGTATTTTAGCATTGGATATTTGGTGTCTCTGTGTCAAAACAATTCCTCATCCACCAGGTTAAAAGTCTGCCTCAAGCTTCTTGATACCGTTAACCTTAACTGCATATTAAATAACAGAACTGTCAATGAAGGTTGAACTCCAAAAACAAAGTTAATTTCAAAAATAATCAGAGATAAGTCTTTTGAATGCATTAGTTAAATTATTGCTAGAACAACATTTTGAATCACGAAGAGAAATCCATAAGCCAAGGGCAGTATTAAATACTTATTACCAAACACATCAAACATTTTTTGAAATTCAGTAAAAATAGAAACTCAGAATGAAATCAGTGAACTCTGCACATACATACAAAGTCAGAGATACCTCTATGAGCTTGTAAAAAAGTGATTTTTCTTCATCAAATGTACCATGCAGTATTGACTCCTCTCTCCACTTATCCTTTGCCAGCCCTTTCAACCACCATGCTTTAAGCAATATGCTAAACCATGAATTAAACTTTAAAGCTACACCTAAAGCATCGCCATAATGTTCTCTCTTCTCAGAAAATGTGTTGAATGCCATGTGCTAAACCATGGAAGTAAAGCTATAAGCTTGTCCTCCAAATCTTCAAGGAAGTTCTTCAACAAGAACATCCTGAAAAAAATAATGTGAGCAAAGCGGAGAGGATTTAAAGGAGAAGAAAACCGTTTTCAATAACTAAGGGTATGATGAATGCAGCATATATTCAGATGCCCTCAAAATTCTGGCAGGTTCACCAATTCAAAAGCCACCTCGAGTTCGCAATGCACAATGTGCAAAGTTTATATAAAATTCTGGAGATCATCAGGAGAAAAATACTCAAACAAATAATGAAGAATGAGAACTGTAAAAAGAATATTAATGTTCAAGAGGCAAAATTGATTGTGTTTCATATGCTCTGAGACATCTTGATCCATGGACAGCTAGACGACAGCTGGATGTAAGGGTGCGTAAAATCTCTTCTAATTGATCTAAATCCACAAAAATCTTTTGGCTCTTTCCATAATTCATGCATCCCCTTACAGAAAAGCATCTCTTCCAACCCAAAAGAACTGCATATAGGCGCATTTGAAAAGGCATTCCCAGTCTTTCAGTTGTCCATGTTCCATAGAGTTCATAGTGATACACTTTTCCAGCATGCAACAAATTTCCAAGCCAATCAATATAATAGAGAACAGGGAAGACCTCTAAAATTACAGCAAAAGGACGCGAAAACAAAACTGCAACATTTTGGGACCCATGAGGGGTTAGGAGAACATCTGCCTCTGCGACCAGCCTAACTTGCTGACAGAACTCGAGTGGTCCAGGCTCAGCTACTTTTACTGCTAAATGCAATTCTTTTTCAAGCATCTCCTGCATTTCTTTAAAATTAGCTATATTTCTTGAAGAATTTGGCCGATTGAGTACGATAACATCCGACAAAGGCCTTCTAGCATTCATACTAGGAATTTTGCAGTGTGCCAAGACTTTCTGTCTCAACCAGTCATGGGCAGCTTCATTAGGAATGTAAGCAGCATTAGTCAATCCAGCAAAGATTATGGCATCCTCAAAGCAGATTGGAAATTCATCTGCAACTACGGGGTGAAGATATTCCACCTTCATCTGCGATGCGAAGACCTTAAGCAGGCCCTTAGACCACATGCTGATAGATGTTGGGTCATAGGGGTCTGCAAACCAGTAAAAGGTAGAATTTTTCAGTGAATAAAGCTGAGACATGAGAATGGCAGGGATGACCTTCTCAGACTCATGATGTGGATTGGGACCAGCTTTCCCATGGGGCATCAAAGTGAGATCTGCTACCATTTGTAATCCATGAATCCACCGAGCATGCCTTCTTTTCCGGATATCCGCTTGTCCCTGGTTTGTCTTTTCTAGGGGCTTCTTGTTATCAGGATCCCATCCAGGGCAAAACCCGCCTCTCACAGGAACCTTTTTCCTAGGTTCCTCCATATGAAAACGCATTTGCTTGGGCATCTCCGAATAAAATTGGGATTGCCCATCACAGATTGTGACCTTAGAATGACCAAAACAGATACCATGCACACGAGGGAAACAAACTCTTCCACAAGTCTCTGTACAAATTGCCTTCTCTTTCAAAAGATACCCTTCTTTATTATATCTGCATGATGGGCGCGTTTGTGGGCTGAACTTGGGAGGTGGGATGGAGTATAACCATTGAACTAAGAAGAGCAGAAAAACAGTCCCAAATAATAAAACTAGTAGATTTAGAGGTCTGGCCCTTCGCCCTCTTCTCACTGTTTTCAGTCTTGTTAACTGCCTCATCCTCTCCATCACACACTCTAATGTTTTCTACCAAAACTCACTTTGATCCCTCGAGGTTTCCTTCCTCTGTCTGTGAATCGAAGGAACATGTAATTTGGATCTGACAAGCTTCAATAATTTGGGAATGCATGGCAAATAATATAAAAGCTTCCCACAGTAAAATTTTCTACAACTGTAAACAGTCATACCATGAACCGGAGATTTTGTTTCAGATACTACTTACTTGGATTCATAATGTCCAAGATTATGGGCAAACGGCCCACAGAGCTTCCAGGGAGAGAAGTTAACACCAATTTCCGGTGGTGGCAGTCTGGCTCGCGAGTGATCTGTAAAGCAAACTGTTTGCTTTAAAAAGTACCAAACTAACTGGTATATTTTTGCTTTTATATTTCGAAAATCATGTGTCGATGTAGATGTAGAATATCGGCTTTGTCTGGGAAACACCCCGCGATGGTTGGGATCATGTGCGAGTCACATTTCAAAGCATCGGAGAATGAAGAAAGTGAATTAGCTGTTCAAAACAGACATGGGTAACGCGCTCCGTAGCGAAGGCTTATCGTTAATTTTAACACCGAATCATTTGATAAGTACAAGCAAAGTCACAATGTCATACACACAATCGTGGAGTACATAACTAACACTCTACGAAATCGAATCTCTTTTTACAAAGTTTACAAACTGATAACTTATTTAAACACAAATGCTATGTTACTCACCTAATCAAAAGTTTTAAACCTATGTTAAAACTAGGTTAGGGTTTTGATGGTTTATTTTAGAAAACTGTATAATGTAAGGTTAGGTTTTTTACAGTTTATTTCATTGTATTATGTAAAGTTATATTTTGGAAGTTAGTTTTTGGGATAATTTATTTAGCGAGGAGTTTGTTGAGAAGTTAGAGTGTTTATTGTGAGGCAATCTCTCGAGAAATTGGGAGTGTTTATTGTGAAACAACCACTCTAGAAATTAGAAGTGTTTATTGTAAAAAAAAGTCAAATACATTAACCAAATGAAAAAGCAATCTGTCCCATAAATTATTTTTAATTCCCTTTAAAATAATTATTTTTTTTTCTATAATTAATAATATTTTTTCATTTTAGAAATTTGTATTACTCAAAATACTTTAAATAATGATTTATTTTCTTTAATTTTTTAAATTTATATATTATTAAAATAAATAATTATATTTAATAACAATAATAAATAAATAAAAACACTATATTAGAAAATTAAAATTTATAAACCAGGCACACTTACCAATTCCTTTAATTAAAAAAAATTAACTAATCAATTATTTAAACACATGCACATGATTCAGAACATGGTCTTTTTAAGGTACTTTAAATCAAATGATCCACTCAATATTGTAATACAGTGTGATGCGACGTTTTAACATCGGCTCAACAAACCAACCAATTTAAATTATAAGACGCTTCATTATTATATAGGTTTATAGGTTTAAACTTTTGCTGTAAGGTTTGATATGGGCTGGTAGCTTCAAGCAGTGTGCAAAAGTTTTTACAGATTTTTATCATCGTATATATTATATGATTATGTTTCTAGGTTTAGACTTTCGCTGCAAGGCTTTACCGGCCTTGGAAAAGATTTTTCTGGTTTCAATTATCTCATATATAATGGTGCTGGTGGTTTCTCCTGGTTAACTATGGTTAATTGAGTTATAAGAAGTTTGTAAATTGTGGTCCTAATTCTTCCACTCTGGATCAAGCGATATGTATGATTAAAAGTTCATATCTATACTCATCTCATCTTTATATACTACATACCTTTAAATCTAAAAGGTACATTGTGAAGTTATTGTAATTTACCATGGTTATGAACTTTTCATTAATTTTTTCAATAATGGTTATTAATTTTATGATATTTTTATTAAATATTTATTTATAAAAATATATGTATTTGAAAAAATATATATAAAAAATATGAATATTTTTTTGCTTATAGGATGTAGAATAGATAGTGACGAGGTGTTTTTGTTAGATACTACGTGGTGAAAAGGTTATCGGTTTGAAATTTTATGGGCAAAAATCCAATGATGTTAAGGGTTGGTGTGGCCTAAACTGAGTGTAATCCCTAGGTGTTTTGACAACTTTGATGCCCTTGGATCACATTTACTCAAGCTACAGGTTAGGCGCTCTAGTCATCTCAGGACTCACAATACCTAACAAACTAAAAATAGGCGTAGTCTAACTTATAGACGAAATAACCTTTTTCACCGAAATTCATCAAAGTCCGACAATACAATTTCAAATTTTTTGTTGTTTAAAATACATTTTTGAATGCATAAATGGATTCAGCACCCTAAAAAATCCCTTGGGCACTCGAATTATGCAGATTAAACAATTTAAACTCAAACTTATAAAAATCTCTTTTGGAATTTGATTAAAATTAACCAGGAAAAAATCAGTAAAAAAGTCATTTCGTCTATAAGTTAGACTACGCCCTAAAATATATATATATATATTTACTTTTATATTTGAAAATAAAATTTAAATTTTAAAACATATCACTTAAATAATCTATTTTTATTTTAATTTTTTAATATTAAGAATAATTAAAAATATATGATGATGATGATGATTAGCATTCATTTAGACCTATATTGTTTATTGGACCTTAAGAAGGTAGTAGATTAATCAAAATTATTTAGCATTTTACCTCTATGCTCAAAGAGAAGTGAGAAGTGTTCCCAGATCACCGTCGTTTTGTTGAGTTAAAAGGTCAAAAAGGTTGGTAGTGTGAAAAATAGATCGAATGTGAGTATTAGATGGACAATCTACGAGAAAGTGTTTTTTGTCTTCAACCTCCTTAGGATCACACAAGTGACAAAAATCTTCATCCCATGGGATTTTGGGAATTGACCAACACCCAGTTTTGTTAGAATTTGGGTAGCTCATAAGGTATTTCTAAGAGAAGAAAACCTACTAAAAGGAGTTGGTTGGGCGAGTTACCCGAGTGGTTGGGATTTTGACACGAAGTTGTGGGTTTGGACCCTAGTCAATTAATTGTCTATGCTAATATATGGTTAAAGGCTTGAGTGGGCAAAACTATAAATAGGATGCCAAAGAAAAGGCATAGACAAAAGTGGAGAAGGACTTTCACTTGTGGAGAGAGGGAGGCTAAATGACCTAGTTGCATATTTGCCTTAGAGGAGCCATAATAGCAAGAAGGAGTATGAGTTTATGTACAAGTTGAGTAAAGTGAACAAATTTGTCTACTAGAAGGTTAGATCTACAATAACAAAGTTAGGTTTGAGTTCTAGAAGGTTAGATCTGCAACAAGAAAGTAAGATTTAAGTGTTGGAAGGTTAGATATGCAAGAAGAAAGTCAAAGTGCTAGAAGATCAAATTTGTAAGAAGAAAGTCAGATCTAAGTGCTAAAAGGTCAGCTCTGCAAGAAGAAAGCCAGATATGAGTGCTGGAAGGTCAGATTTACAAGAAGAAAGTCAGATTTGTGATCTGAATAAGTAGATCTAGCAAATCGAGAAGTTGTAGTGTGATTGTAGAGGGACTAGTTGCCAAGGACATCAACAACAAAAGGAGTGTGAGTTGAAGGACAAGCTTAGGTATGCATATGTGTCTTTATTGGGTAGATTGAAGATCTAAAGGATCAGATCTCAAGCCCTAGATCAGTCAAAGGAAAAATAGTGTATTTTGTTGTAAACTGTTCATTTCTATCAGATATTTGAAGGGCCATGATCCCTGGTACAGAAGCCCCAGTGTTTTCTTATTGATGGACTAATGAGAAATGAGATTTGGGCTCAAATTCTTGTGTACTGTTATTGATTTTCTTTGTTGTTTGATTTCATTGTGCTAAGTTGTTAGTTAAAGGTTCCTAATGTGTTTATGTACTAGGTGAGTCATAGACCAAATCTCAAGTCCATGAAAATTTAACAAGTTCCATTATGAATCTCATGAGAATTAGCTCTAATCTTGGAAATGTTCATTTTCTTCTTAACTCTAGTCAAGACAGCGAGATAATTTTGGTTTTTGAGATTGGAGTTGATCACCTCTTTATAATAGTGCAATTTCATTTTTCCCCATAGCTCTTCATTTCCCCAAAATTTCTTCTTAAATTTGGAAGTAATAAATTTTTTAATATTATCCAAACTCTGCAAAATGATCTCCTCCTCTATTCCCAAATGATCCATCCAAGACTAGGGATCCTTATGCTACCCTCACTTAAGCTGAAGGTGGGGGATTTTGCTATAGTTACATGTAATTTTAGGAAATCTCTCGGCATCCATGTTTTATAACTTCTTCTTATACATAAGATATGTAGTCATAGGCATGCTTTCAATGGAGGATGGTGTAGGGAGTATTTCCTTTAATCTTGAGGTTGTAGGTTATAAACTTCTTTTGAATTTGTTCAGTCTTCCTCGATGGCTTTCTGCATATATTGCAGACTTAGACCTCATGATCCAGATTCGATCATTATATTGTTTGTTATCCATCTTAATGCTTTCAGAGTGTTAAAAGAGGAGGAATGAACTCACAGTACCATTTTTACCAGCGAGGCCTAGTTAAGAAAATTTGATTCTGGAACTTTCCAGGAGTAGTGTGAGGCATAAAATGACAATTTTTGGTGGGTAAAACTTGTTTGCCTTAGTGCCACAACTTTTTTTCTACTTCTACACCTAGATACCTTTTTTACGATGCAAGAATCACCTCAATTAGAGTCTATATGCAAAATTTGTGCCAACCAGAAGTTGACCTTCCTGTTTTTACCACCACAATTCGAGAGGATGCCACATCATCCCCCATTATTCATAGAAAATGGGTTATCCACGTGATCAAGATGAAGAAGACTCTAGAAGATTATATATTATAACTCTAGTTAAGTGTTTAAGGAAACAAGAATGTGTTGGGATCTTCATAATAAAGACCATGAAAGTTAGGTAATGTTGTCAAAGGAATAGGCTTCATAGTTGCATCACCCTTGATATGTCCAATTGGGAACTCGATCAAAGAAGTTGCAGGAGCCATGAATATCTTCCAATATTCACTTGGAATCTCAACAGGTTCTTGTTTTTCTATAATGCATGGTTGATTATGTTTAACAACACTTCCTCGATCAAATGGTGCAGTGAATTCCCTCAAGTCTTCTTCTTCTTCTGAACTCGCAGTGTTCAATTCCCTCGATCCTCTACTTGCTACTTCTTCTTCCCTAAATTGTGCTTATGTTATTGGGGGAGGTTCTGGTTGTGAAACTGACTGCCCTCCAGATGTTGTACGAGATCTCACCCTAACAACAACTCACAACGATGCTCTTGATTCACCTTTTGAAATGATTTCTTGGATATAGGTAATTATGCCTAGATCTTTCCTCCCTCTTTTTGGGGGTCTTCCTCTTCCCCTTTTATTTATATCTCTGTACATGCAATCGTAAAATAAAAGGGAAACATTCAAGCAAATTGAAATCGTAGGACCTGGAGTAGGGTGAAAACTTCCCTCCCTAAGATGAGACAATGGCCCCTAAAAAGAAAGAAAAAGAAGGAAAACAAACCAACCACAAAATTCTAAGCTCAGGACCTGAAACAGGGTGAAAAAAACTTCCCCTCCTATGATGAGAGAGCATTTCCTATGAAAGAAACAAACAATTTAATGCTCAGGACCTAGAGCAGGGTGAAAAACTTCCCTCCCCGGGACGAGAGGATGGTCTTATGGTAAATATTGGTTGTAATTTCGCACCTTCAATAGCCTCCCTTACAATGATGCCAAAATGTTGGTGTTCAAATATGAATCATTCAATTCACCCAATTCCACATTAATTGTCAACCCGGGGCTCCACTGGTTATTTCAAGGCCATCATGCAAGGTATATGAAGGCCACAATTTCCTTACCCAGCATTGAACATTTAATCATAACATAATGTGTAACAACAAATTATAATTGTAACAAAAATAAGAGTAACAACAAGTTAAGACTCACAACAACAAACTGAAATCATTACACAGCGAAGACATAATACAATAGAAAATAAGCCTACGCACACATCTAATCCAACAACACCTAGTCAGGAGAGTGGGCCCAACTCCCTGATCAGGGCTGTGGCAAGATCAGTATCTATAAAATACTAAAAAGATCAACAATTGTATTAACCAAAATATCATTACAAAGGTCTGTTGTTACAGCTCAGAATCTCGTATATCTCCTAGTGTTGGCTTTCCCAACCCCGTAATCACTACTTATACATTTCATTAACAAAAAACAATGCATAAGGCTATGGTAGTTGTCTGCCTGCAAATACGTAGTGATTATTGAGATTAAACAAAATACAAAGATAAAACTTGTGTTGGTCGATAGGTTGAACCACCATTGCAGCTGATATCCAAAGATAGTGCTACCAACTTGATAATCATCATATGTTGAATCATGCTTTTGATCATCATTCCTCCAAAGCTACACAAAAACTTAAGTTAGCAAGTTTCTTTAAACAATAATCCTCCACGACTACGCTTCTTTTGTTAACAATTCACAAAGACATGACAATAGGTGTACCTTTGTTGTTTAGAATAGAAATTGATTAACAAGAGCATGAAATAAGTACAAGAAAGGTATTAAAAGGCAGTTGAAAAGTGGGCAAAATTAGCAACCAACACATACCTTTCCAAACTTCCAACCCATAAATAAGAAATTGACATCATATTATTTAACAAAGGTTTAACCTTGAGGATATGAAGTTATTACTACTTTGACATTGACAAACTTAATAATAATATGAGTATTAGATGACTATGACCTTTACGAATTGTGTCTTAATAATATGAGGTCCATGCTTCTTAATTGATCATTTTCTTGTTGAAGTTGTTGGATTTTATGCTCTAAACAAGGAACCATAATAGCATAATGTTGCTGCCAATACATGCTCTGCGTACATCTATCTGTACCCTTGTATTTGTTGTGGCTATCACAATTATCACCATCATGATTATGAGTATTGTCATCAACAAATTCAAAATTGTGGTCTGGTTGGGGATTATTCTTTTTCAACATAGGCTCGTCAAAAGACTCAACATCAACATAGACCTCTTTAGCGTGGAACTTCTTGACCCTATTTTGTTGGGCCTAAGATATTTTTCGAGCTAACTGTTTACTCTCAATGCGAGATTAAATGTTTGGACCTAGTCAACTATTTTCTTCCTTTTGTGCAGGTTTAGAATGACCATTAAAGTCTGAGAAAGTTGGATCGGCATCATCCTTGAATTCAGGTTCTAATTCAATGTGTTGAAACCCTACTTTCCTTGCCATGATTTATGTTATAGGAACAAATGTTGAATCAAGGATTTTAACCCTAACTTCATCACATAAGTCTGACCCATTAAAATGGCACGGGTTATCAGGGCCAAAATTGTCAACTCCATGAGACTCAAAAAGCACTGGATTAACTGATCAAAATTGGGCAAAACCCTAGGAGGGTTTTCTTGTTTATCAATAAAATAGGGTTTTTCAAAACCATTCCTATGAATGAATGAGTCCCAAAAATCCCGAGACTTAACCAAATGGTGTTTAACCAAAATATAAATCAACCCATGATGAAATAGTGATTGTTCAAGGTTCTTGCATTCACCTTGGTAGAACTTAGCCATTTTAGAAAGGATCTTGTGCAAATAAAACGAGAGATTGAACTTAAAGCTGAGAAACAACATTAACAAGAGTATATGGTACAAAAAAATAGGCCTGTATCTACCCTCACAAGTAATAAAATGCCTAATAAATTAAAGCAAGTCTTGCCATTTGGTTTTAATGGACTAGATAAGCATACCTTTGAAAATGTAGTAGTTCTTTGAGACCAAAAATTCTCCCTTCTTAAAGCAATTTTCACCTTCTGTGGAGAGATGTGTTGCTTCAATAATTAAGTCTACATCCACTCGCATCTTATTAACATTTACTATGGGTTTTTGAACATTGTAAGTGGAGGTGAAAGCTGTAACCACATTGTCATTTTAACCTTGAAAAATTTGAATGATATCACACCATCCAACTTTGCAGAATAAAGCGAGGTATTCCACATAAGCCTCGATAATCTCACCTTTGAGAAGTTTTGTTCGAACTACATGTGCCATGAGAGAATTAGGATATGGATTCATTTATACAAGCCAGACAAGGCTTCATAGAAAAAATCCTCACCTTACACAACAACATGCAAAAGCAGAACTTGAAACTAGAATGCAAAGAATGCGGGAATAAAACCCTAGGTTAGGAAATGAATGACTAGCATGCAGTACTAATAGTACTGAGTGGTAATGATAGTGCTTCCAAGAAATAATGGAACCACATAATTTGAGATATGACAATTATGCAACGAGTGTCCAGATTTTAGGATCTATGCTTGCTAACTCGGATGAGTAAGCCATGTGATTAAGTAAACAAATAATTTATTCAACACCAAATATCATCACATGTACATACATCACCTACTGTTGTCAAGTGTTAACTCATCGCACATGTGTATCAGGATTACCCTCACCATAATTAATTTTGAAAAGAACTAATATGCATAGTTTTAAATTGCATCAACTCAAACCATAATAACCACCACCCATAACATAAGAAACAAGATTTAATAATTCTAGGTGAGGTTATATAGCTTTAAGATCGAAACCTTTTGATATAACTGTTGGTTTGTGTTATATTCTTTCCACAACTAGCCCACGTAGTTAAATGGGGGGTTAGAAGGGGGGCGGAGCTCCTCCTTCGTTGCGCCAATTGCGTAGCCAGGGGGGGGGTCACATGGGGTTTGTGGGGTGCAGGTAACCCCACTCTTTGGGAATTTTTGCTTTTGGACCCTATATTAGGTTGGGCAGACCTACCTATGGTTTTGTGCATGTTTTTCGCACATGGTTTTTGATGCGATGGTTTTCGGTCCATGGTATTGAATGCTTCGGCATGTATAAATATGCATTGTAACATTGAAAGGAACATAATGAAAAATCAAGCTGGTAGTCCCGGTTTTGGGATCCAGGGGAAAATATCTATCTATATGTGTTTTAAGTGTTATGCTCTCACACTGTTTATTTTCTGTGTTTTAGAATTCGTATGCAGGTAATTTTTGTATGGGGTTAAAACCTACATTTTGTATCAGAGATGTTTTGGCTTCAAGGGGACACCTTTGTTGCTGAGGGGTTTTGCTCGGGCCTGTGGTAGACCCTGTTCAATGGGAAATCTATGGGATTGATTCTGGTGGTGAAAAAAGATGGCAAGCAATGGAAAGATAGAGATCGAGAAATTTAATGGTTAGAGTTTTGAGTTATGGAAACTCGAGATGGGGGATCTGTTGGTGGATAAAGATCAGTGGATCGCGGTAGATCCAGGTACTAAACCAATGGGAGTGTCTGATGAAGAATGGAAGAAGTTGGATCGGAAGGCTAAGAGCACAAATACGATTGTGTGTCTCAAATTCAGATTGTTGAATGTATCAGAGGAAGCTGCGGTGAAGGCTTTGTGGGACAAGTTAGGGACTTTGTACCAATCTAAGTCTCTAGTGAATAAATTGTTCCTATAGAAAAAGCTATATAACCTGAGGATGAAAGATGGAAACTCGGTGACAAAACATCTGAACGCATTTAATATTGTGGTAAGTCAGTTATTATCTGTTGATATTAAAATTTCAAATGAAGATAAGTGCATCAGTTTGTTGTGTTCTCAACCAGATTCGTGGGGTATTCTGGTTATTGCAATAGGTAGCAATGCAACTGCCTTGCAGTTTGATGAAATAGTCTCATCCTTGCTGACAGAGGAGATGAGACAGAAAAATATGGAGAGCCAAAATGGTGATGCCTTGTCTGTACGAGGATGGTCCCATAACAAAAACAAAAATAAGTCATCGAGTGGGAGATCTAAATCTAGAGGTAAATTCTAAATTCTCCAGGAAAACCTGTAAAGGGTGGCCCACCTGTGCTGAAATGCGGAAAGGAAGGGCACTTACAAAAGGGACTGTAAATCTAAGCTCGTGTAAAGGAAAGGGATCAGATGATGTTCCTTTTGTAGGAGGTGAAAACCACCTCAGATGAATGTTCTAGATGGTGTACTTAGCTTCTTCAAGTACACCATGTAGATCATGAGGCGATGGTTGATTGGACTCAGGTGCATCCTTTCACTTCACTCTCATAGAGGGAGTGGTTTCTGCGAGTATGAGAAATATGATTTGGTGGTGATGTCTCTTGGGGGATGACAGGAAGGCTAGAATCATTGGTCGCGGAAAAGTAAAGTTGAAGTTGCAAGGTGAAAGGGTTAGAACACTTCCGGGTGTTCTGCATATTCCTGCATTAGCCAGAAATTTGATTTCTGTAAGGAAGCTGGATGATGCAAGTGTAAAAACAGTGTTCGAGAATGATACCTGCAAGATGGTTTGGGGGGGCACTGGTATTGATGTGGAGAGTTCGAATTGAAACTATGTACAAGCTGCAAGGTAGCATTGTTGTTGATGGGTGCAACAATTTCGTGGTTCCTGAAAGTG
Organism: Pinus taeda; assembly: GCA_000404065.3. Taxonomy (NCBI): domain Eukaryota; kingdom Viridiplantae; phylum Streptophyta; class Pinopsida; order Pinales; family Pinaceae; genus Pinus; species Pinus taeda. Next base: position 137,218 of record APFE031075362.1, on the reverse strand, counting down.
GAGCAGAAAATCTAGTGGTCTTTAGAGAGAAGGCCATGTTGTGGAATCAAAGGCTTGGACATATTGGAAAGAAGGGCCTTCAAATACTTCATGGTAAAGTTATGGTAGAAGGTATGAGTAATATCTCTTTAGATTTTGATTTCTGTGAAAATTGTGTATATGGGAAGCAGAATCGGGTGAGTTTCCCCTCTGGTGGTAAGAGGGCGAAATAGATATTAGAGCTTGTGCATAGTGATGTATTTAGACATGTGAAGGTTCCATCACTGGGTAAGTCTGTGTACTATGTATCATTTATAGATGACTTCTCAAGGAATACATGGATATACTTCCTTAAGAAGAAATCTGAAGTCTTTGACAGGATTAAATAATTTAAGGCTCTGGTGGAAAACCAGACAGAGAAGAAGATAAAGGTGTTGAGGACAGATAACGGTGGAGAGTTATGCAGTAAGGAATTTGAAGAATTCTATAAGAAGTGTGGTATAGCACAACAGAAGACTACTCCATATACACCTTAGCAAAATGGAGTTGCAGAAAGAATCAACAAGACGTTGATGGAAAGGGCAAGAAGCATGGTCAGTGGTGCCGAGTTAGGACAGGAATTCTGGGCAGAGGCGGTGGAGACATCATGTTACCTGGTCAACATATCACCTTAATCAACGTTGGAGGATAAGACTGCACAAGAGGCATGGACTAGTAAGAAACCCTCTCTTTCACATCTGAGGGTATTTGGATGTGATGCATATGTACATGTTCCAAAGGAGAAACGAACCAAGTTGGATAGTAAATCTGAAAAGTGCATCTTTATTGGGTATAAGGATGGTTTAAAGGGTTATTAGCTTTGGAACCCAGTCACACGGAAGGTTGTGTACAGCCGAGATGTGGTGTTCAGAGAGGTGAAAGATGTTATTAAACATGAAGTACCAAAGGAACCTGTGAAGATAAAATTTGAACTAAAGGAGGAAGAATCTGACTCTATAGTAGAGGAGGAATCAGAAGAGGAGAGCCACAAACTCTAGCTATGAGAAGATCGGTTCGAGAAAGAAGGCAACCAAAAAGGTATAGTTCATCTGCTTTTTGTTCAAATTTTGCTTTGTCTGTTATTGATGATGATCCCATAACTGGGAAGGAAGCAGTGGATTCAGAGGATGGAAAACTCTGGAAAGAGGCCATGGTTGATGAAATGGCATCTTTGCACAAAAATGAGGCTTGGGATCTGGTGGAGTTGCTGGCTCGAAGGAAACCAATTGGCAGCAAATGGGTTTTCAAGAAGAAGACAAATGTAGAAGGGAAGGTGGAGAAATACAAAGCTTGGTTGGTAGCAAAAGGTTATTCCCAGCTGCCGGGAATTGATTTTGGTGATATTTTTTCTCCTATTGACAAGGTAACTTCTATTAGATTACTTTTATCTTTTGCTGCTGCTTTTGATTTTGAGGTAGAACAGATGGATGTGAAGACAACATTTCTTCATGAGGATTTGGAAGAGGAAATCTACATGAAGCAACCTGAAGGCTTTGCGGTAAAGGGTAAGAAAGAACTGGTATGCAAGT
>APFE031075362.1:109033-133353 GCA_000404065.3 Pinus taeda | reverse complement strand
GCATGATTTTCACACATGTTTTTGGACGCGATGGTTTTCGGTCCATGGTTTTGGACGCGATGGTTTTCGGTCCATGGTATTGGATGCTTCGGCATGTATAAATATGTATTGTAGCATTGAAAGGAAAATAATGAAAAATCAATCTGGTAGTCCTGGTTTTAGGATCTAGTGGGAAATCTCTGTGTATATGTGTTTTATGTGTTATGCACTTGCATTTTTATTTTTCCTGTGATTTATAATTCGTATGCAGGTAATTTCTATATGGGGTTAAAACCTACAACTGACGCATGGTGTCTACACTGATTACCAAGTCTGCATTGGTGGCTATGCACATCAACTCGTCAAAGTACAAGTAAATCTCCAGTCAGACTTATGCCTTTGTCTTTGCCTTGATGAGTGTCCCAATAGATGGGATTCTATGCACACACAATGACATCCATACTCCTAAATACCCGTGCATGGGAAGCCTATAAACTAGCGATGACCTGCGGGAGATCTTGATAGTTCCGAATCTAACTCCAGATGCGTGCCTTTAGCTTGACCGATCTAGGCTTCATCATTTTGGGCAAGTGTAATGGGGCTTCCTTGTATCTCATTGTCCATGTTTGCATTTAGTCAACAATAGTATGCACGTTTGACAAGATACGTGCTCTCCTAGCACATCGTTTTTGCCAACCATTGAGATGGACAACTTCTTTATGCATGGTACAAAACTTGGAATACAACATCTGTATGACTATCTCAAGGGACAATACTGCATCCAATATTGCCTTCTTCAACTCTGCTCGAGAAGATGCTGTAACCAATTCTCCTTCCTACTTGGCCACTTGTAACTCCTTATCCATTCACTCATTCTCTACTATCAGGAAGCGAACACTCAAGATAGTGGCTTTGACATATGATTTGGTAGCATTGTCCAATGCTACTGGATGCTTGTGCACATCAGACATGATCACTCATTCCTCAAACTGCGCAAGAGATGTGTGTCCATCCAGAGTAGATACTATGCGTGATTGCACAACTCTATGTTGCGACTCGTCAAATGATATGTTGTGCATCTATTCTTCTGGATTGTCTCCAAGGATCTCAGTGTCTCTTTGGTTGCTTGGGACTTGCTCTGCTTTCGGATCCAGTGAAGATGGTGGGTAGACCTCTTGGTGGTAAGGCATGAGGTCGAGGTCTTGCTCTAACTCTTGTTGTTCCATATTCATATCCATCTGCTCAAGTGCTTGTTCAATCTCTTGAGAAAAGTCCTACTCCTGCGACTACTCACCCTGTCTGCTTGGTGCCAACTTTTTGGATGAGTCAAATACCTATACAGGCACAGATTCATTTGTCTATACATGTTCTACCCCATGCTGTACTTGTTCTTGTTGTGCTTCCTTCTCCTAACTACATAGCTCCCGTTCCATCCAAAGTTGCTCCTTCAACTCATGCAACTCCTTCATTGTTTCCTCCATTATCTATTTTTCTCTCTGCCTTTGTGCGTTCCTCATGTTCCATTATTGCCTCTTCGCCTATATTGCCAAAGATGCTTTTGCACAACTAGTTCTACTATGAACTTGCAACTTTTTTCTGCCTCCACATTGTCGACAATCTTCGTCTTTCCTTTGTCTCGCACCAGTATGTTTACCTCTCCTACTACTAGTGTTAGTGCTCTCCTAGATGCTACTTCACTAACCATTCCACAGTAATACTGACTGATTCATTGAACCTAGAGAAGCTATGACAATATCTCCATGGTTATTCCTCTGCCCAATGACATGCCCCGTGGATACACTAAAATTTTACTCTCACGCAGTGATCTTTTACAAAACAATGTGGGTTATACAGATTGAAGCTTTGGATGTCAAAAGGGTATTTCTTGATCTCCTCTACTTCAACATCTGCATCCTTGAAATTCCATATCTCATATAACCTGATCCACAATGGAAGAGTTGGCCAAGGTGCCTTCTTCTTCCCATGCAATCTAGCTGACAGTCCTGTGGAGATGTGGTATGATACTTCTTGCATGATGAGCTTGTCCATGGAAAACTTCCACAAAACATGTAGAGGCTTCTTGCACTATACATCCGTATGAAGGTGTTAGATGGTGAGGCATACCAATCCACCATGTCAATCAGTGCCTCCATTGTTGCCTTCAACATGCAAGGTGGATCCTGCTCAAATATTATCTTGTACACTGGGGTGAAAAATGATCTGACAATTGTGTGATGACTCCTTTGAATCTGCATTTGGACAACATTTTACAATAAGTATTGACAAAGGTTTTCGCTGATTTCCATGCCCACTTCAAACCTAGGAACTCCTGACGGGCACAGATTGCATCCAAGATTTAAGCGAACATTTAGATTTCTACTTTCCAACCTTTGGGTGGTTTTCAAACTCTTGTTACCTATTTCTTCAACCTATGAGCCAACATATCATACTAGCTGCATGATTTGCCTTCACTGGCCAGTTGGTCCAACGCGATCACCCAACTCAGCGGGAAGTTCTCCATGTTCGTTTGGCCATACAAGCAACATGCAAAGATGACTAAGTATTGATATGCCTTCCATAGTATCTTCATCTTGTAAATCTAATTAAGTGTCATCCTGAATTTTCCTGGCTCCTTCACCTAGTTCTTCAAGATATCCCTGGAGTTGGAATTGATGTTGGGTATGTTGAAGGGTGTCTCCATGGTGATCACTGGCTTTGACATATGGTACATCTACTGATAATCTTGTGCCCTGAAGGTAGAAATCTCCATCCCACTTACACTGCTCAGTGTCATCATCTTAGGATCAGTGTGTGAGACGATTTAATGTATCATGTCCATGCATGGGAATGTGGGATACCTGCATGCAATTTGGTACAAGCCAGACTTGTGAATGTTCACATAGACTTGACAGTATTTGAGATCTTCCCCAAATGTGCCTGAGAATGCATCATTGACCTCTTGCCATTTCATCTTAATGTATTTGTCTATGATCATCTTGGTGTCTTCATAGATCGACAAACTCGTAGACACTCACTCAATTGATGCTCTAGTTGTGCTTCCATCAGTGTCCTTTGATCCTTCTCTATGGGAGGCCATTGATCCTAAACTACTGAGAGATGGTTGAACACCTACTAGATCTGGAGACATGGTGAAAAAAAATCTATCAACTAAAACCAAAGAAAACTTGAGGAATGACATGCAACATACCTGTGGATTGACTGGCAAGGATTGAGCAATTTTTCCTAGGAGGCCAGGAGACTGACTGTTGGAATTGCACAAAAGGTAGTTTGGACTGTTGGGAGGCTGGTTGACTATTGTAATTATGCAGTGCGCAATCTAGACTAGCCTACTGGGTGTTGGGATTGTGTAATGTGAAATTATAGTTGGCAAGTGATGCAGACCAAGGGACTGCATTGCTAAATTTTTTGGGCCAGCAATCACTACCTCTCATAATTGCATAAGGCAAGACTAGAGGATATTCACTAGTTAGAAATTCGTATTTTATAAGAGGAAGGGAGATCCTTCCCTCTCAAAATTGCACAATGTTGTCTTGGTGAGGCAAAGTCTGGGCCAAGGTTGTCCAGACCCGCCGACAGGAAACTGAAAGAAAGTGAAGATGTGAATGCATGGCGATACTGAGTGTAAGAAGGAGTGAATGATCATGCATGCAAACAATGAATGCAAGATTCAAAAAACATAACAACATGCATGTGTGTGAAACAAGTTGCCGAATCAACGACCATTTGTGTAAACTAGTTTCATGCATGTGACAGTGAGATGCTAACGAAAACCGAAACCATGCTTGTACAAGATAATATGCATGCAAATGATAGCAACCTTTCACAAAAATCAAGCAGACATCACTCACACAAGCCAAAACACAAAAAGCGACAAAAATGTTGCAAAAGACAAGTAAAGCAGACTTACTTGGAAATAGTTGATATGGATGTGTCGAAGACTCCTGGATATGTTGTGGGATGTCAGAGCTCCAATATCAATGTGAAGAATGAGCTTTGAAGCACTGAATAAATAATTTTGAGGCTCATGACATGCATGCCACAAATCTAGGAAAAAACGACACTTGGAGGAAGGTTTCTAAAAAAATCTTTGCATGTAACCTCGAGTTGCTAAATATATCTCCCTACAATTTAAGGACATTTTTTGCATGTTTCTTTTTTCTATTTTTGGAAAAAGCAGCCCATGCATGCAAGTCAATTTTTCTCAGTCCCAAGTGGAACCCATTAACCTGAGGGAAAATGCAACAACCTGCTTGACTAAGGGGAAAATTTGCATAGTTTTTGGGAGGAAGCTGGGTTGGATGTCGAGAGGGATTATGCAATTTCTGGGAGGAGTAGCTAACTGCTTCCTAGAATTGTGTAATTTCTGGGTTGAGCAGTCTTTTCGGACCAGATTGTGCAGTTTTCACTAGGAAGGTTGACTGAGAGGATTGCATAGTTTCTAAGATGAGAAAGCTACCAGTCAGATTTGTACAATTTCTAGAGGGAAGGTTGGTTCCCTCCAGAATTGTGCAATTTCTTGAGGGAGATGCTCAGCCAACAACTAGACCAAGTTTGGGGAAGCAACCTATGAGGGGACTAAAACAAGCTATCATGCATAGGTTGTCATGCTGCTAGAAAACCAATGAAGCTCATGTACTTGACTATGCAAGACATGTTGTTGAGGATGGTTGGTAGGTGTTGAAGCCTCGAAAATTAGGTCTACAACAAGGGGGATACCCACCCGGTCCGGACCTTGGTTAGCAACTCCTTTTCTGTTTGGTATAGTGGGTCTGACTGGGGATATGGGACCAGTTTCCAAATTTATGTGTGTGTGTGTGTTGAGAATTGATATTTATTTTCTAAAAGTTCCTAAGTGAGATGCTCTAATTCTAACTCTAATCTAATGACATGCAATCGTATTCTAATAAACAGAAGTATCTAATTCTACACTAACCCAGGGTGTAATCTTTTCATTATGTGATCTAAAATGATTTCAAATAACAATTGGTAATAAAGATCATTCCACTGTTATGAGAAAAGAATTCAATAAAGATAAACCACTTCGTATAAAAAGTTAGACAAAACAGTTGTGAAAAAACATATCACATAATAAGCTACTCATACATTAAGCATAAATAAATAGCTATCACCGTACAGAAGTGCCAAATGATAACTCAGGAATTCACGCATCAATATATAAACAGCTAAACATGAATATCACTTTAACACAAGGGCAGAAATAGTTAAGAGATAGAAGTACCATTTATAACTAGTTCTACTCATGAGCTTCAAGCGATAATGATTTATCTCTTCTTAATCCAACATCCACTAAGAGTACAGAAGTGCAACATCAGTAGCAGATATTAAATGCAGATATCAATAAATCATGTTCCATTAATTCATCAAAACCTCCTCGGAGGGTGAAAAAGTGCATGTTCTGAGGACAAGTTTTTGACAAATTTCAGGACCCTTCTATAAATGCATGAGAAGGGTTTAAATATTACTAACTAAATCTAAAAATAACTTATTACAAAAATGTAGGATACAGTTTAAATGACCATCCTTCTTTTAGGAAAAATAAAGCAAAATTAATACTAATATTGAATCTAAAACTAACTACTAACTATTTTTGTATCCGTTCCTTGAAATCACAAGCATTTAGCATTTGATTGAGAAGAGTCGGTTGGCCGACTTCAAACTTTAATTGTCCCACGAAAATGGAATCAGCAAGAGTTGGCACCATCTTCTCGGCAGAATTGATGATACATTTGAGAGTCATGCACTGGCTGGGTGGTTTTACCAAATATGCCCAATAAGAATCCCAATTCAACTTAGTTAATATTTTGATTGATTCTGCCTTTTTTTGAGCCTTCTGTCTCCAGCCTGTTTGCAATTACTGAGCATATATACATACCATTTTGAAGATATTTCTGACAATTACCACTGGTTTTAGGATTCAAGTTTTACTTTTTTATCTCTAACATTCGTTCCTACAAATTTCTGGTCTTATAGGTGACTGAGAAATTAGAGACTTTCCCTTTTAAGAAGTTTTGCTCAACGATGTGCGATTAGCACTAAGCGCTAATCGCGCATCGGAAAATACCTATTTTTCTTGAAACGGGCTTCCCTGGTGCGATTTTTTACCTCCTGTGTACTTTTTGTTAGTGGATATAAAGCTTAGATTTTGTGAAAATAATGATTCTGTAAGTTCCTGAGTCTTAAATTGTCTGTTTTTTATGTCAGTGTTGTCTAGTACCCATTTAACCATGTCCGTGTAGGGGAGAATATTGGGCCTCGCCACTATCCGGTGCAAGAACAAGCAAGCTAGCTCTATAATAGATGCTTCAGAAGACTCATGTGAGCCTGCAATAGCTGTAACCTCCATTATTTTGGGATTCTCTTCCTCTAGTAGACTGTACATGCCTTCCCAAGTGGTAATACTAGCATCTCTGTTACAAGCAGTGTCTATATACAAGGGTGTCATCTCTTTGTCTTCAGAACTCGGAGCTTTTCCTTTCTTTCCCATAATATCCTAAATACTGCTTTGTATAGTTATCTATTCTTCGTTCCTGTAGTTTATAAGTGAGGTGAGAATAATGATAAGGAAAGGTGACGGGAAAGCTTTAAATGTCGAAGACATATAAAATATACCACCTTACGTGAAATGGCTCTTCGATAAGCACAAAACCATATTTCATTAACGGTTGGCAACTAACTCATTAATTAGCATTAAAGCGCATAACCAAGTCTCAGTTTATGGAAAAAAGCTTTCTCGAACAACGAGCCTAAACGATCTGTGATGAAGCAATTTTGCAATTTGCTTCACAATATCGCAGATCACTGTGTCGCAATATCACTATATCATTTTGCCACTCTATTGTAATATCGCTTTTCCGCTCTATCGCAATATCGCTGGAGCGCAGCATATGGCAATTTTCTATTAATGTGTTCTCTGTGAAATGTGATTTTGTGATTTGCGCCATCGCATATCGGCGGTTTGAGGTTTTTTTAGCGTAAGCGATATTTGAGGCATGCGATGCGAAATATGTTTTTAATATATAATCTTGCATTGCGATCTCGCAATCTTAGAATTCAGCTTGTAAGGAGGTATCCTATTATCCTTTTTGCGATGCAATATTTCTTGAGGAGTGATTTTATCCTACCTCATCATGAAACTTAAGCTTTTTAGATTTTTCAAGGGTATTCTCCTAAGTTTATGATGGTAAGTTTTATTGAAAAAAGGAAATACAAGCACTAATTGATTTTTAAATTTTTTGACTAAGGACCCCCACTTATTTAGTATTAGTAACAACATTAAATAAGAAGGGGGGTTGTTCCTAGCCACAACAATTGGCGATTCACTTGGAAGAACCAGTTATCTCTGCTTTTCTTTTGAATTTTCTAAACTTCCAAAATAGAAAATTTTCGAGAAAATTAAACTTTATTATAGAAAGTCGCAGTATATTATGCTTTTACCTACCAATGATATTTTGTTTCTTCTATTTTTAACTTTGATTATTTACTCCCTCAAGCTAGTCCTTGTATCTACATCAGTCACTACTTGGCTTATAAAGATTAAAACAAATCCTTCTCTGTAAATCAGTTTTAAATATGCTCATTTGTCGTAGGTAGAGCCTCTGTTTCCAACAAGCGTTTATAGCCTCGACAGGGTTACCTGTTACCCAGCAATGATCCTGTATCCTACTTAGAGAAATATACAATTTTCAAAGAGAAATCCATATCCACACTTATTGCTTTCATTTTCTTTTTACTCTTAAAGAACAATGTCTTGGTTTGATAGCCAATTTACGACAGAATCATTCACTTGATTTATAACTTTGCTGAACAAGCTGCCCCGTGATGAGACCCCTTGTCTTTTGATTGCAACAATATTGAGTCATTGCCCTGTTGTGGTATACAGTATTGGCAAAGTCAGCAAGCTATAATATCTATGATCATGATAAGTTGGCTCGTGATGAGACCTCTTACTCTTTAAGTTAAAAGTATATCTTGGATTGTTCTCTGAACGTTGTAGCTTCCTAGGTGGGGAGGAAGTCATTGTTTCCTTAAGATAGCTCTGGATGAAAATAGTAGAGTTTTTGGAAAGAGATTTTCTACAGAGAATCTTCATTTTGTTATTGATAACTTTCATTGGACTGATATAAAACAATTTCCCACTAAAGGTCGTTTTTCATCAAAATTTACAAAGTTGAAACTAGTATCATTTTTAGGCCTAGAGCCTTTTACTGTATCTTTCAATAATAACAATCAATTTTATAAAAGAATTCTATTTATACAAGTGAAAAAAAAAAATCTAAAACAGAATTTGTGTCTTTTTCGTAAATCCCAAATGCAACCATTTACAACTGGTTTTATTATGGAAATAAAAACTAATCTACAAAATAGAAGAATGATCTCCTATGGAAAATATTTTTTGAGGATCTATCCGATAATAGGTAAAGAATCTCTTTTTCCTGTTAAATCTTGTAACATAAAAGTGGACAGGCCTATGACTTTTGTGATTTGGAAAGGGTCAAGCCACATTCGTTGAAATTTCATATGTTTCCCTTTTTCCTCATGAGCCTTGTCCCATTTTAAAACGAGATCTCTCATCTGAAAGTCTTTTGTAGACATCATGTTTGAATCAAAAGAGGCTTTTACTAATGCTTGGTGATGAGCATGAGTTATTTTGGCCTGTTCTCGTTGTTCTTCTAACCTAATTATTTCCAGCTGCCTTAGTTGTAAGGAAGAAGTTGGTGCTTCATCAATATATTGAAATAAGGCAAAAAAGGGAATTGCCAAATGAGTTGGAAGAACCACTTCTTTCCCATAAACTAAATTAAAGGGAGATGTGCCAATAGAGGCTTTCTGCGTTATTTGATCTGCCCATAAAGCATATATTAAAGAATTATGCCAATTTTTATGATTTTGATCAACGGTTCGCTTAATGATTCTGATTAAGTTTTTATTTATAGATTCAGCTAACACGTTCCCCTGTGGGTAATAATTGGCAGAGTATTTAAGCTTGAAAGCCCTTTTGAGTGCAAATTCATTCATCGCATTACCAGAAAAATATGATGCATTATCAAACATTAAAGCAGAAGGCAACCCAAACCTGGTGATTATGAAGTGATCTATGAACTCGATGATGTGTTTAGCATTAGCCGTCTTGAGAGGAACTGCTTCTACCCATTTAGTAAAATAATCTGTTATTGTAAGGATATTTCTATGCTGTTTAGAGGAGTGAGGAACGATCTCACCTATTATGTCCAATCCCCATTGATCAAAAGGCTGCTCAATGTTGATTGGTTGTAGCAGCAAAGATGGTTTCTTTTGTCTCCCAATAGCGATTTGACAAATTTGACATTTCCTTACGTAGTTATGCGAGTCTCTGAATAATGTGGGCCAGTAATAACCTGCGCGGAGGACTTTATGAGCAGTAGCGTCTCCAACATAGTGTCTTCCTGCTCGCCCATCGTGGAGTTCCTGCAAGACTTTTTCAACTTCAGATTTCTCAAGACATCTAAGGAGAACAAAATCATAATTTATTCTAAAAAGAACATCGTTCATGAGCTGATATTGTTTGGCTTTCAACCTTAGAGATCTTTTCTTAGTATGATCGAGGTTTGAAGGAGCATATCCATTCTTTAGATAAAAAATGATATCAATGTATAATGACCCAACATCATCTAGGCTTACCTCGTACATTTGTATCTCTGCAAATGGTGTTTTGGAAATAAGCGATGCTCTAGCCATGATTTTGAAAAAGCCTTGACCTTTTACAATACTTATTGGTTTGATTTCTACATCATATTCCTGTAAGGCAATAACCCAATTGGCTCTTTTCTCACCCACACTTCCTGTACTAAAAGATTTCTTACCATTGGAAACGGTACTATGATTTTTGTATGGGTTTTGAGTAGAAAGGGTCTGAAATATTTAATTTCTTTGAAAACAGCATAAGCTTATTTCTCTACATCTGAATAATTTAACTCAGCCCCCTGTAAATTCGAACTGAAAAAATCAATTGGAGCTTCTGCCTTGTTTTGATTTGCTTGAGTGAGTATTGAAGGATATGATTTATCAAAGGCAAATGTATATAAAATAAAAGGATCGGAAAAATTTGTAGTTGCTAAAGATGGAATGTTAACAATTGCTTGTTTGATCAGATTGAATGCCTCATATTCATCTTGGCCCCATTTAAAGTTTGAGTTCTTTTTAATCATCGCTTGTAAAGGAGACACGATTCTTGAAAAATCTGGAACAAATCTCTTTACAAAATTAATCTAGCCAAGGAAAGATTGCATAGCTTTCTTATTGTGAGGTAGGGGTATTTCAGAAATCTCCTTGATTCTATCAGGATCAATATGAATTCTAGATTTTGACACTATGAATCCAAGAAGTTTTCCTTCACTTAATGCAAAAAAGGATTTTTCTGGGTTAAGTGAAATTCCATACCTTTGACAACGTTGGAAGATTTGTTTTAAATCTCTAAGATGATTGCTTCGTTTCTTGGAATATACAATTATATCATCCAAGTATATTACCACTAATTTATTAACTAATCCCTTGAATGTGATGTCCATGGCTCTCTGAAATGTGGCACTAGAGTTGATCAGACCAAAGGGCATCTTTTGATATGTGTAAGTGCCCCATTTATTTCTGAATGTGGTTTTTTTATTGATCATCAGGATGGACCAACACTTGGTTGTAGCCTGAGAAACCATCCAAGAAGGACATTAATTCTGATCCCGTGACTGCCTGCAGTATTTGCTCCATGGGAGGCAAAGGAAAATTATCTTTTTGGTAGGCTTTGTTAAGATTTTGAAAGTCAATGCAAATTCTAATGTCTCAATTTTTCTTCCTAATGGGAACCATATTGGAAACCCATTTGGAATGTCGAACGGGAAAAATTATTTTGGCTTTCAATAACTTATTGAGTTCAGATTTGATCTGGTTTTCTAGATTGGGATGGATCTTTCTCAAATTTTTCTTGACAGTTTTTTCATCGTTTATCATTGGGATAGTATGCTAGATGATAGAAGTGTCATAAGTTTTGAGTTCATCATAGTTCCAAGAAAAGACACTTTTGTATTGTTTTAAGAGACGAATATACGCTATTTTTTTTCAGGAGCTAGACCAAGGCCTAGGTTGATATTCTATGGTTTGGTATCAGCCCCTAGATTTACTAATTCATAATTCAAAGTTGAACTTTGCAGTTTTGAATCGGTAGATCTTTTGAATCGATCTTTCAAATCATAAAGGTCTTCTCACTTGACTACTGACTTTGGTATACCATTGTTAGTGCTATCTTGTTGCAATTGTCTATCATGTTGGTCCTAATCAATTATTTGATTGGTGTAAGATCCTTCAGATGTGAGGAAACTCACGATATCAGGATTGTCGTTGAAAATCCTCCAATTGGTAATGTTATCAGGAATAGATGTTCTAAAGATTAATTCGATTGAAAATCTATCAGGGCTATAGTCTTCTGAAGGAATGAGCTTGGAAGCTACGTTAGCTAAGAGGTCTGCACTAGTATTCTGGAGTCTGGGAATTGATGAAATATTAAATGCTATAAAGTGTTCAGTCAGATCTTGAACTAAAGATTGGTAATGTTTTAAATGACCTGATAAACAATGTATAGTATTGTGTACCTAGCTGATTACAATTTCAAAATCTCCGAAAACTTGAAGATATTTGATGTCTAATCCAATTGCTTTGTATAACCCTTGGACTAAAGCCTCATATTCTGTGGTATTATTGGTGCAATCAAATTCGAGTCTACAAGTTAGCATAGTTTTATTTCCCTCTGGGCTGATTAACACGCATCCTACTCCTGCTTCTTCGTTAGACTTAGAACCGTCAAAAAATTCAAAAAATAACTTCCAAAATAAAGATTTATTTATAGGAATATCTATAAAATTAATACATTTAGAACTATCTATCTGAGAGAAATTTTCTACTTGAGATAAAACAGAGTGTTCTAAGTAAGGTGAAGTATGAGCATTAAAATTTCCTAGGAAAGAATCTACTGAGTAGATGCCAATGATGTTATTGTTGTATGCTACCAGTTCATTCTCTCCTTCCAGTTTCGTTACTATGTATTTTTGATGTCTTTCTCGCTCAACTTTTATTTGATTTGATCTACCATTGTAAGGGAGCCACATGTGCAACCAGTCAGTTGCAAAGTATCCATGAAGTTTTTCTGACCAATCTCTGCTAAGAATTAAGCCATAAAATTCTGGAATATCAGCAACTAAAATGTCAATAACTTGACATACCTTTGGGTTAGATGATAGCCTTATGGTAACCTAATTTAATTTGCCGATCACTTCAACTTGCGATCGATCTAGCTAAACTATGCACACAACAGATTTTTGCGGTTGAACGTTCAACTTTGCACATATTGATTTTGGTAAAATATTCGATGAAGCTCCAGAATCCACTAAGAAATTATGCAAATTTTTATTTAAAATTTCATAAGTAAGAAGAAATGGGGGAGTATGAGATCTCGACCTTCCTCCAATTAAAGCAATATCATTTGGATCAACTTTATTAATCGCATTAGTTGGAGGTCTTCCCATTTCATGGGAAGCTTGAGAGATGATAGTGGCAGGCAAATGTGCAGCTGGTACAACATGTAATTCTTTCAAAAGTATCTTTTGCTGGTGTTTTAACTTGCTCAATTCGTAAAGTGATGTTAGCCCTAGTCTTTTTCATGTCTTCTATAATATTATACCCCATTTCATCCGAAACGATCAATGTTTTAGATGGAGTTGATGAATCTGTTTGAACTGGGCTGGTTTAAGTCACTTTAGGTGTTGTTTTCTTGGCTACGACTTTATCCTTAGTCATCGATCTTGTGCTCTTTGGCTTAGGGGTAGGTTGAGGAGGATCAAGTTGATTTCTACTTTGAGTACTAACCGGGGATGCCTCTTGATCCTCTTCATTTGGGAGGATGAAATCCCACATACCTTGTACCTCTACAAATTCTTCTTCATCGGTATGTTCTTTAGTAGCGATCTCCTCTTCTTCTTCTTCTGATTCAACACTTGTGATAGCATTTGGGGGCTTTGAATCGGTCGAAGGGTTTCTTTTATAAGGCCTATATGGCTTTTTAGAAGAAGTTTCTACCACTTGTTTCTTAATGTCGACCATCTCGTTAGACATGGTTTTCAAAACTTTTTGTAATCCTTCTAAATCGAATGGATCTTTCAATTGTTTTTTCTTAGGATCTTCCTTGAAAGTAATCTTCTTGGATTTGCATTCTTCTATTGCATTTTTCTTTTCTAGGGCTATGATACGTTTCTCTACTGCTATTGCTTCCTTCATATTGTCTGCTAAAGTTGTTTTGTTAGCCCTATAAATGAAGATTGCTATGTTTGATGGTAGAGAAAAGATATACCATTCACTTCGCACTTCTTCGCTAGGCTTGGAAGCAGTAGGAATTTTATTTTACAGTTTATTGAAATGTGAATTAAAATCCTTGATAGGTTCCTTTGACTCAGCCCTAAGGTTAGACAGGTCATTGATCAATGTCGCTGTAGACCTATCATCACCGAACTTAGTGAGGAATTGTTCTTGGAAAATATCCCAACTAGTGATAGAGCCAGACGGTAATGAGAAATACCATGATCCAGTTGCTCCTTGTAGAGTATAAGGAAAAAGTCAGACGACATCATATTCGTTAGTAAATCCATTGAGATTTATGGATAACATAAAGTTATTTATATGTTCTTCCACTAGCATCCCTGCTTCAGGATTAAAATTAGGCAGCCATTTTTCAGGATGGGTCGGTATCTGACTCAAGGGCGCAGGCATTAAGACTACCCCTAGGTTATTCCATGGAGATTGGGCCATCGCTGAACTACTAACAAAGGAAAGTGCAGAAGATGATCCCTGTGGTTGGGAAGGTGAGGATATTACGACTCCAGATCATTGAGAAGGAGATGTGGAAGTACCAATGGACTGGTGGAAAATGATCTGAAGTGGAGGAGTGGATGGTTGACTTCACGGTGGAGAAGTTGAGATGGATGATGATGATGAAAGAGTCTTGCTATCGGACCCTTTAGGTGATTTCCTTGCTCTCTTCCTTGTGGGTAGAGGTAACTCGGTCGACTGAACACCAAACTTTTATCTCTTTAATCTAGTAAGAGGATGAGCAGGGTTATATTGTGAAGTCATGCTACCTTGAGATTTATCAGATATTTGAGGAGAGATAGAAAATCGTTGAAGTTTGTGAATCAAAGATTCAACTTCAGGAGGTTCAATAGTAGATTGTTCTGAAATGTTAGGGTTTGTAGCAATGGCTGTTGTTCTTTCGACTTCTGGCTTTGGATTTAAAGATTCTAAATGCGATGGAGAAGTCGGGGGAGATGGTGAGGGTGATTTACTCTCAGAATAGTATTTAGATTTAGACTTACTTGCCATTCACAGTTCAAGGCCCTCCTTCTAGCGCCAAATATGTTGAAGCCCTGAAAATCGGGTCTACAACAAGGGGGATACCCACCCAGTCCGGACCTTGGTTAGCAGCTCCTTTTCTGTTTAGTATAGTGGGTCCAACTGGGGATATGGGACTAGTTTCCCAATTTGTGTGTGTGTGTGTGTGTGTTGAGAATTGATATTTCTTTTCTAAAAGTTCCTAAGTGAGATGCTCTAATTATAACTCTAATCTAATGACATGCAATCGTATTCTAATAAATAGAAGTATCTAATTCTACACTAACTCGGGGTGTAATCTTTCCATTATGCGATCTAAAATGATTTCAAATAAAAATTGGTAATAAAGACAATTCAACTATTATGAGAAAAGAATTCAATAAAGATAAACCACTTCATATAAAAAGTTAGATGAAACAGTTGTGAAAAAACACATCGCATAATAAGCTACTCAGACATTAAGCATAAATAAATAGCTATCACCATACAGAAGTGCCAAATGATAACTCAGGCATTCACGCATCAATATATAAACAGCTAAACATAAATATCACTTTAACACAAAGGCAGAAATAGTTAAGAGATAGAAGTACCATTTATAACTAGTTCTACTCATGAGCTTCAAGCGATAATGATTTATCTCTTCTTAATCCAACATCTACTAAGAGTACAGAAGTGAAACATCAATAGCAGATATTAAATGCAGATATCAATAAATCGTGTTCCATTCATTCATCAAAACCTCCTCAGAGGGTGCAAAAGTGCATGTTCTGAGGACAAGTTTTTGACAAATTTCAGGACCCTTCTCTAAATGCATGAGAAGGGTTTAAATACTACTAACTAAATCTAAAAATAACTTATTATAAAAATGTAGGATACGGTTTAAATGACCATCCTTCTTTTAGGCAAAAATAAAGCAAAATTAATACTAATATTGAATCTAAAACTAACTACTAACTATTTTTGTATCTATTCCTTGAAATAGCAAGCATTCAGCATTTTCTTGAGAAGAGTTGGTTGGCTGACTTTAGATTTTAATTGTCCCATGAAAATGGAATTAGCAAGAGCTGGCGCCATCTTGGCAGAATTGATTATACATTTGAGAGTCATGCACTGGCTGTGTGGTTTTACCAAATATGCCCAGTAAGAATCCCAATTCAACTTAGTTAATCTTTTGATTGATTCTGCCTTTTCTTGAGCCTTCTGTCTCCAACCTGTTTGCAATTGCTAAGCATATATACATACCATTTTGAAGATATTTCTAACAATTACCACTGGTTTTAGGATTCAAGTTTTACTTTTTTACCTCTAACGTTCTTTCCTACAAATTTTTGGTCTTAGAGGTGACTGAGCATTTAGAGGCTTTCCTTTTCAAGAAGTTTTGCTCAGTGATGCACGATTAGTGCTAGGAAACTGCCTCCGTGTCTTAATACAGGCTTCCCTGGTGTGATTTTTTGCCTCCTGCGCACTTTTTTGTTAGCGGATATAAAGCTTAGATTTTGTGAAAATAATGATTCCATAAGTTCCTGAGTCTTAAATTTTCTGTTTTTGATGTCAGCGTTGTCCGATACCCATTTAACCATGTCCGTGTAGGGGAGAATCTTGGGCCTCACCGCTATCCGGTGCAAGAATGAGCAAGCTAGCTCTATAATAGATGCTTCAGAAGACTCATGTGAGCCTGCAATAGCTGTAACCTCAATTATTTTGGGATTCTCTTCCTCTAATAGACTATACATGCCTTCCTAAGTGGTAATACTAGCATCTCTGTTACAGGCAGTGTCTGTATACAAGGGCGTCATCTCTTTGTCTTCAGAACTCAGAGCTTTGCCTTTCTTTCCCATAATATCCTGAATACTGCTTTGTATAGTTTTCTATTCTTCATGTTTACAAGTGAGGTGAGAATAATGATAAGGAAAGGTGATGGGAAAGCTTTAAATGTTGAAGAAATATAAAATATACCACCTTACGTGAAATGGCTCTTCGATAAGCCCAAAACCATATTTCATTAACAGTTGGCAACTAACTCATTAATTAGCATTAAAGTGCATAACTAGGTCTCGGTTTATGGAAAAAAGCTTTCTCAAACAACGAGCCTGAACGATCTGCGACGAAGCGATTTTGTGATTTGCTTTGAAATATCGCAAATCGCTATGTCCCAATATCACTATATCATTATGCTGCTCTATTTCAATATCGCTTCGCCGCTTTATCACAATATCGCAATATTGCTGGAGCGCGGCATATGACAATTTTCTGTTAATGTGTTCTCTGCGAAATGTGATTTTGTAATTTTCACCATCGCATATCGGTGGTTTGAGGTTTTTTTAGCGTAAGTGATATTTGAGGCATGTGATGCGATATATGTTTTTAATATGTAATCTCGCATCATGATCTCGCAATCTTAGAATTCGACTTGTAAGGAGGTATCCTATTATCCTTTTTGCGATGCGATATTTCTTAAGGAATGATTTTATCCTACCTCATCATGAAGCTTAAGCTTTTTAGATTTTTCAAGGGTATTCTCCTAAATTTATGATGGTAAGTTTTATTGAAAAAAGGAAATACAAGCACTAATTGATTTTTAAATTTTTTGACTAAGGGCCCCCACTTATTTAGTATTAGTAACAACAATAAATAAGAAGGGGGGTTGTTGCTGGCCACAACAGTAGGAAGGCTCCAAAACGAAGCTAAGGAAAAATTTTGGAGGGTGTTTGTAGCCACTATAATAGGTCACTAGAAGGTTGAGATGAGTAGTCCAGAATAGAAGTGACCATTTGCAGGATCTAGCTTGGATGAAGGGAAAAACTGCACAAATTTTCAAGGGAGGCATGCACGCAGCACGGAGGACACTTGTAGTGAAAACTACGCAGATGCTCAAGGGAGGCTACTAACGGGTTGTGGGAGCTTACTGGCCAAAACTATACATAACTCAGAGGCTAGCCTATAGGACATGTCTACGCAGCTTCTAGGCTGAGCGGCGTGTTGGGCACCTGGAGGATAGCCCAAGAAAACTATGTAGTTTTCAAGAAAAGCAACAAGTCAGCTGACAAGGCCACTGGCTAACAAAACTATGCCAATTTCAGGGACAGTGCAGTGATAGGCACCGGGTTCTTGTCCTTCATGTATGCACAGTTTCATCAGTCAGCAAAGTTGGTCATGCTAGCAGCTTCTACTCAATTTTTTGGAGGAGTGAAGTCTAGGGTCACTGCTTGGTCAAACTCTTCGGTTGACCAACAAGAAGCTTGATATATTTGCTTGCAGGTAGAAAAGACTGAGATGGCTTGCTAAGAAGCTTCTACATTATGTTTTTTCCTTGTTTTATACTTCCTCATGTTTGATAAAAAGAGTATGAGATTGGGATTCATATTTTATGCTCTGTTTTCTTTATTTATCAGGAATTAATAAATGTTGTTCACTTAACCGTTGCACTAATCCCCTTCATTTTCTTTCCAAATTCCTTAAAGTTTCAAAGAAATTGTCACTACCCTATTTTTGTGTTTTTCTCATGGAAATTGTGTTTATATTTACCTGATTAGGTTAGACTCCATTCCCAATGATAGTATTTTTCGTGTATCCCAACCAAACTTCATTTTTTCATAAATATAGCCACATAACTCAATTGCAAAACATTCTACTACAATGATCTAGAGTAGTTGAGTTTTTAGAGAGAGATCCCTCTCCAGGTTGAAGGGCAAACTTTCAACCTCAAAGAGGTTAGAGGTTACCTTAGAGGTTTTCCGGCAGTCGGGTTTCCTCTAAGAGATAACAGTTCCATAATATTCCTTTCCTTGTCTTGTCACTTTAGCTCTAATACCATGTTGATAAATATAGGAGCAACCAGAATAGGTGATTTATCTTACTTTGATAACTGCATGTGATGTATTCTTACTTAACTTAATTAACTTCTTCTTTTAGTTGATTATATTTTGTGTTCCTTTCATAAAAAAACTACCAAATCATAAATAACAATAAGACAAAAGGACATAGGATGTAGGAAATCAACCAGGGCTAAAACCTCTCCAGTTGAGAGGAAAACCCACAAGAATTCTTCTCTTCTTATAAAATTTCAATTGACCAATTCTAAGACCTATGACCCTTGACCAAGAGCCTCCAAGACTAATTCAAACCTTTCTTTGATGTTCTTCCAAAAACTTCTGCAATTTTGACCACCATCAACTTCTTATGTAATTTTGACCCCTCAACAGATTCTTCTACAAATTTGACCTCCCAACGGATTCTTTTGCAACTTAAACCTCCAGTAGTTTCTTCTATAGAAACCCTTGTTCACACATTGCTAGAATATAGATGAATTTGTTTCCTCTCTTCTTCACTTGACTTGACTAATCTTTCTTGATACTTCGGCTTGCAAAGGAGACCTGTCTTGACCCAAAACTCAACCCTTGATGATAAATGCAATTCAATACTTTCTACTATAGAAAGATGCCATAATCCACTTCACACATGTGATAAAGATAGCCCAAAAACTATACTTTATTTTATCCTTCTTTCCTTCCTCTTATTCACACTCTTCTCTTTCTTGATCGAACTTGAGTGAAGTGAGTAAGCGATACAAGTGAGGTCAAAGTCTTCTTTATATATAGCTTTTCCACTAGGTTGAATTGTTCCTTCTAGGATGACTTTTCCATTTAAGTAGTTCGACTTGTTCTTTGCATCATGATTATATATTTCATTATGAATATTGAACCTAGTTACATATTTCAACACAAAGCTCCTCTCTTCACTAGAATGAATTTTTCATTTTGGAAGGTAAGAATGAGACTTAATTAATATCCCTTGACGAAAATGTTTGGGATGTAGTGTTGAATGGATATGAAAATCCAAATTTATTGGTTGACATAGATGAAAAACTCAAGTTTTCTTATAATGCTAAAGCAATGAATGTAATCCTAAGTGGATTTTCTAAAACTAATTTTTTTAAAGTCATGCACTATAGCACAACCAAAGAGATGTGGGATAAGCTACAAAATTCTTATGAAGGTGATAGCAAGGTAAAGAATGATAAACTCCAATTTTATAGAATGCAATTTGAATCAATGAGGATTAATGAGGACGAGGTCATAGTGACATTCCTTCTTCATGTAGATGAAATAGTTAACATTGTAGAGGTCTTGAAGTAACCATGAATGATTCCATAGTAGTTAAAAAAATGTTAGGATCACTTCTTACCATATTCAATGCCAAAGTGTCATTTGTTAAGGAGATTCAAGATCTTAGCACTTTCATAATGGATCATCTACATAGAACATTAACTCCCTATTAAATGAGAACCACAAAATACAAATCTACATTAATGGAGGTAGCCTTCAAATAAAGAAGATGAAGAATACTCAAGCTATGGATCTGATGAATAAGAGGAAAATTTTGTCACAAGATTGAAGTGAGGGTCTAAAAATACAAAGGTAAGTTTCCTTTCAAATGTTTCAATGATGTTAATGTCGGTCACTATGCATCTAAATTCCCACATAAGAAATAAAATCATGAATATGACAATAAATAAGAGAATAAGTATAGGACAGTCAATAGTGAAATAAACTTAAAGAAGAAGATATTTTATACTCTATATGAAAACAACTCCTCAAAGGATCAGGATGAGCATCCTTCTAATGAAGAGAGAACATATGATTTCATGCTCATGGCTATAGAAACCCAAGAGGAAGGTAAAGACAATTATGAGTTAAATGAAGAAGAAGTTGTAATATATCTAGAAGGAGAATTACTTAGTTCCTTAGAAGAAATACATAGGCCAGGGAAGAAAAAAAGTACGCATAATTAGTTTTTGATGAAATATGAAAAAGAAAGCGATAAAACTAGAGATTAATCACTTACTTTTCTGAAGGTGGAGCTAGAGGAATCCAAGAAAAATAAAAAAACCTTTTTAGAATAATTGAAAAAGAAAGGGAAGGAATGTGAGAAGTTGGAGGAAGAAGTTGTCTCTATAAAAAAATAATTATTAAATACCCAAGTTCATCTCAACCATAATCTAAGTCTTGTTAAGGGATCTGATAAATTGGATGAAACCCTGAGTGTTCAAAAATCTCCTCCCATTAAAACTAGTCCTGGTTATGGCGGAGAGACAAGCACCAAGAAATTTGACAGAAAATAATCTAACAGCTATCTTTAAGTGCTCAAAGGATGTAACATTCATGAAAATGAAAACAATCACCCACAATAGAAGCAAAGAAGAACAAATATAAGTAAGTAAATTAAGGACAACACATATAAAATATAGCATTAGCAAAGGAGGGATACCTACAACAATTCAAACAACCATGAAAGTTACTTCAAAATTTAGCAAAATAATTGTCCAAACAATTAAGAAATAATTAGAAGAAATTTCCCACAAAGCCATCTAATTCTAGGTACCAAAATTTGTTTTATGGATATTATTATTCATGCAAAAATTTTGTTCATAAGGCTATCCATTTTATAGATTATCTCAAATATAATTATTTTAGAAATGAATTTTATCAATCCTAAAAGAATAAGTGAAGCATATCTATAAATCCTCATAGGAATATTTCAAAAAGAAACACTCCTTTTGCTCTTTTATTGGATCATGTTGAGTGTTATAATTGTCACAATTTGGGAATAAGGTATTTGAATGTATATATAACATAATCATATCAAACCCTCAAACAAAGCACGTGAAACAACCTAGAACATGGAAAAAGAAAAGAGTTGAAAAGAAAGAAGAATGTGGCATTGTTTTGTATGCTCAGAACCAAGGCAACCATTGGTATGTGGAAAGTGTATGTTCCAAACATATGGAATAGCTAAAAGAGTAATTTTTTTTCACTAAGAGAAGATAAGATATGCAATGTTACCTTTGATAATGATGCTCTAGGAAAAATCAAGGGAAAAGGCATATTTATCTTGGAAAATGGAAGAGGCAAGGCTAATAATGTGTTTTTTATGGAGGGACTCAAAATTAATTTGTTAAGTGTGGTTCAGATGTGTGACCATGGGTATATTGTTACTTTTCACTCCAAAGGTTGTGAGATATAGATGAAAAACATAGGGAAGGTACTATCAAAAAATGTGAGAACAATGAGTAATGTGTACATACACAATGAGGAAGACTAGAAATGTTTTTTAAGGGAGCTTGATGAGAGTGTGTTTTGTTACAGAAGGTTGGGACACTTAAACTTTGATCATATAGTGAAACTAAAAAAAAAGTGAGATGTAAGTGACTTTCCAAAGATTTCAAATCCAAGCAATATAGTTTGCAAATCATGTCAAATTGGTAAAAAAAATCAAGTACCCTTTAAGGCTAAGGAAAAATCATCAAGAAGACATCTACATTTGGTTCATACAGACTTATGGCAACCTACAATAACTAAAACCCTATGTGGAGAATGATACTTTATGTTTATTAATGATGATTATAGCATGTTGAATTGGTTTGCATTCTTTAAAGATAAATCGGAAACATTTGATCAGTTCAAAGTATTCAAAGCCCTTGTTGAAAACCAAACCGATTGTAAATTGAAATTTCTAAGGTATAACAGAGGTGGGGAGTTTACCTCAATAGAGTTTGATTATTTTTTAGAAGAATATTGAATAAGAAGACAATCCTCAATTTCAAACACCCCGCAACAAAAAGGTTTGGTGGAGAGGCAAAACAATTGGCACAACAAATGGCTAGTGCAATGTTAGATGAGATAAAATTCCAAACACCTTTTGGGCTGAAGTTTATCACACAATACTTCATATTTTAAATAAAGCACACCGTAGGCAAAAAAATTGACAAGACTTCCATGATTTGTGGTATATAAAACCAACCTCAATCAAGCACTTAAAATTTTTTGGTAGCTAGTTATACATCAATATTAATAACAACAACTTGGGTAAGTTTGATGCAAAATATGATGAAGGCATATTTCTAGGACATTCAACTAAGAGAAAATATTATCGGTGGTATAACAAAATATTGTGCAAGATTATTAAAAGAATTGATGTGAAGGTGGATGAAACTTTGTCTCTCAAACATAAGCAACCAAGATATATAAATCTAGATGACCAAATCAATTGTGAGTATGAGGATAAAAAACATGAGGAGTTATAAGAGGAAGAAGAAGAAGAAGAGGCGCCATGTTCTCATTCAAAAACTCCTTTAAGGTATGTACAAAAACATCACCCAGAAAACAAATTGCTAGTGATACAAAAGTAGGAGTTCAAACAACATGAAAGTTGATAGATACTTCTATTCATGCATATATTTCCATGTTATCAATGATTGAACCTAAATATTTTCTTAGGAAAGTAAATATAAGTATTGGGTAAATTCCATGAATGAAGAATTAGGTTAGATTGAGAAAAATCAAACTTGGGAATTAGTTCCACAACCAATAAAAATGGCAATGGCACAAAATTGGTCTTTAGAAACAAATTAAATGAGGATGGACAAGTTATAAGGAAAATTTCCATATTAGTATGCAAGGGTATGCCGAATTTGAAGAAATGTTTTCTCATGTTGCTAGATTAGAGGTGATAAGAATTTTTTTAGTATTTTCCAGTCATAAAAACTTCAAACTTTATCAAATGGATATAAACTCATATTTTCTAGATGGAGAACTGAAGAGGAAGTATATATAGAGTAGTTTGAATGGATTCAATTGTTATATAATATAAATGATGTATGAAAAATCAAAAATGTTTTGTATGAACTAAAGAAAGAACTGAGAGCATGGTATTCCAGATTGGACGAATACCTATAGTAGCAAGGTTTCAAGCTTGTGGCAATAAATAGTAATATGTACATCAAATATGAAATTTAAAATACTTAATCCTTATCATTTCTATTAATGGCATAATATTTGGAAGTGATGGAGATTTGATAAGCCAAACATTTGCAACTAAAATGCGGGATGAGTTTGAAATGTCAATGCCAGGATAACTCTCCTTATTACTTGGTTCGTAGATAGCACAATCATTCAGAAGAATTTTTATCTCCAAAAGAAAATACCTTAAGGAGATGTTGAACAAGATTGGGTTGGAAGAGTGTTCACATGTTAACACTCCCATGGTTGCAAATTGTAAGTTGAGCAAAGATGATGAATCATCTAAGATCAATTAATAGAATTTAAAATTAGTTCACCTAATAGCCTCAAGACCGGATATAATACAAGTTTTTAGTTTAGTAGAAAGGTTCAATCAGCACCTAAAAGGATTCATATATTAGCTACAAAAAGGTTTGTTAGATATTTAAAGGCCACAATGAAAACTTTTTATCATATCCCAAAGGAGAACTTTTTCCTTAACTACATACACGTATGTTAATTGGGCTAGCAATGTAGATGATTGAAATAGCACAAGTGGTGGTGCTTTCTTCCTAGGAGACTATTTGGGGATTTCTTGGTAAAATGGCAGAAATAAATCTCACTATCCATAGTTGAATCCAAGTACATAGCACTTGTTGTGTGTTGCACTCAAAATTTGTGGCTGAAGCAACATTGCAAGACATGAATGTAAGGTAAGATGCATCAATTTCCAACATGTGTGATAATATCAACTCTATAAGTATGTCCAATATTCATGTTCTTCATTCAAAAACCGAGCATATACCCATAACATATCATTTTCTTAGATAATAGGTGGTTGATCATATTGTAAAATTGGAATATATATGAATGTACACCAGAATACCAACAAAACTTCTCTATAAGATACAAAATTCCAACCTCTGGATCTCTGTGATGAGGGATCCATATATAGATGATTATAGAGAGGTGAGTCATCTTTTGGGATCTTGATTAGTGTCTTCTCTCTGATAGTTCCTGCTTTTCCACTTGGAGAATGAAGATCTCTACTCATCCCTGGTCGGAAAATGGAGTGGGCAAGTGTCAGGGGGAAGCTTCTGGAAGATTCCATGATCTTCC
>APFE031075362.1:85325-101986 GCA_000404065.3 Pinus taeda | reverse complement strand
CAGAGGTTGATGCTACCGGATTGTGCAAACGAGGAGACCAGTCCCTTAAGATCTGAGGGATGCAGGGACAATCTCAGTGATAGTGGTCTCCATTGCAAATGACACAAGGAGATTTAGGTTTTGACTGTGCGGTGTGTGAATTTTCGCTAAATGATACTTGGTTGCTCCCTTTCGATTTTGATTCCTTTTTCTTCTTTTCCTTTTTCTCTTTCTGCTTCTTCTTCTTCTCAGTTACTTGACTTTTAGCTTTATCTTATTTATCAAGCGAAGAGGAAGAAGGAGAGGGAGAATCAGAAGAAGTAGAAGGTTGGGAGGCACCTCTAGTGTCATCTAGTTGTTGATTAGACTATTCAAGAATTACGGGATTCTGAACAACAGAGGTAGAGAAGAGCCAGACGGGCAAACCAATTGCCAATCCTGGAAGTGACAAAGTGGCCATATGGGTTGGACCAACATCTCCCCAAGAGAAGAAGGGACTAGGATTTCCTCCAAGGGGAAATCCTTGGTTGGTAGACTCCATTTTCTCAACCTGAAGATCAACGGGGGAAATTTGTGACGTTATTCTGATTAAAATAAATTTTTAGACGCTTGGACACAACTTTTTTTTTCAATTTTAAAGATTCGAGAAAAAAAAAAGATGACTCTAGTCGCCTTCGATTTTTATTAAGCCTGAAGTGACAAGTGCTCAGAGGACATTTTCCTTTAAGGAGTCTAAAAAAGAGCAAAATGGACTTCTCTGGAGATCTAGGCAGAGAAGATTACCAAACCAATCACAAAACTGCAGAATACTTTTTATGGTATGACAGTCAATCTTCTCAAATGCTGTGTTCGGTGCATTGCGATCGATAGGGCGGCAGACACGGCTTCCTAAGGATAAAGGATGCAGCCTATTGTGGTCTCCCAATATATACGCAACGGTACGTGGGAGCACAAGTCCATGCTGGCACTTGCCATCTCAGAGTGGAGGAATCACCTAACCAACACTGAAAGCAACAATTATCAGGTTTTATGACACCGAAATACGTCTCTAGTCTAGACCTCTAGATGTTGTGCGTTAAGTTCCAAAGCGTTGTTAGATTCATTGGATTTATTTTAAGTTGATCTTGCTTAATAGTTTGCCTTTCAGGTTCACCACGTGATGTATATATAATTCCTAAAATGCAGTCTAAGATGATAAACAAACATTTTATCTTCTTTCAGCAATGAAAATCCTAGCTACTAAAGGGAATAAAGTCAAGCATCTTTTCTTCATAGAGCACAGAGCACACGCTAAATGCATAGTCCTAAATCAAGCTAAGCAATCAAAATGCAAATGCACATGCATGTATTGGTTTCAGCTCTTTTAATGTGTGAATGGCGTTAAGAAGGCTATGTGCAAAATTGAATTACTTTTAAAGTGACAGTACTCAACAAAATTCTTTTTCAAAACGAAGTGAAGGTAAGAGAGACACTTTGTGATTTTGAAATGGAAATTTCTTTTCGACACTTTAAAACAACTAATTCAAATCTTATGCAACAGTAGTTGTATAATCGACTATCTAGAACAATGGAATTTCTTTCTAAAACTGAAAATGATAGCTACGACACTTTCAGATCTAGAGACGACAGTTTGACTATGCTACTTTTTGCAAAAGAGAACTAAAACGACGCACAATACATAAAAATGTTTATAGTTCTTTGCACTAAGGAGGTGGAATAATGCAAGAGAAGGGGGTTTTCATAGAAGTACACTGACTACAGACAAAAAAACTCTTGAATAAGACTGAAAACAGTGAGAAAAATCCACAGTCAGAGGGTAAAGTTAATCCTCCCTGACCATCGCACCTATTACATAGTGAACTCAGTATGCAGCGCACCTACTCCACTCGGGAAGTGCGATGCATACAGGTTGCCTTGAAGGTAGGGTGCAATGGTAGCAGTGCGAGACTTTGAACGCGATTTCACTCACATTTCGCAATCTAGTTCAGGTGTTTAGGCTGAATAAGTAAAGATCAGTGTATGTAAAACATAGGGGTGATCTAAGAGGTTACTAGAGCCACCACTCAGGGCAATTAGATTGCTTGCAGATCTATTGTTTAATTCATAAACAAAACACAGAGATAGATTGAAGTAGCATTGATCTACTTTGAATTTGTATGACAAATACAGTTTGAAGGCTAGCTGGCTTGACTTCAGGCTCCATCTGTATGTTTATAAAAGAAACAAGGATAGATAAGCTAACAAGTAATCTAGTTGCTCCCCAGCGGAGTCGCCATTTTGTTATACGGGAATAGTGTCCACTCGGATGTTGCTATTCCCACTAAGATGGGTGTCTATCTTAGAAACAAATAATCAAAGTCTACTATTGCTTCCTTTTATGAAAATAGATGAGAGAAGAACCAAGCGGGACAACCTGAGTCTTGCGCTCGATTTCCTCTCCTTCTTGATAGAGTTTTGTTGCTTCTTCTTTGTCTTCCCAGCTTCAAAAAGACCTATGGAATCACAACAACATAATACTATGCAAGAAACCAGGATCTAAATTCATAAATAAATGCAAGATCAGATGTGCATTAACCATATACATGCATATATAAACAAGTACACAAGAATATGGAAAGAAACAAGAATATATTTATTCAGATGAAAAGTAGCAAGAAGATTACAACCATGTGCTCTGACCCAGCATCATCTTCCAACTAAGAAGCCCTTCTTCACCTCAAGCAAAACTAGATCACCCAACACTGTGAATGTACACCAGAATACCAACGCACTTCTCTATAAGATACAAAATTCCAGCCTTTGGATCTCTGTGATGAGGGATCCATATATAGATGATTACAAAGACGTGAGTCATCTTTTGGGATCTTGATTAGTATCTTCTCTCTGATAGTTCCTACTTCCACTTGGAGAATGATGATCTCTTACTCATCCCTGGTCGAAAATGGAGTGGCAAGTGTCAGAGGGGAAGCTTCTGGAAGATTCCATGATCTTCCACCTCGCATTTTTCTCCCTGCCATTTGTCCATTCCCGACCATCGCACCCTACAGAGGAGAAAAACAGTATGCATCACACCCTGTACATTGGGAAGGTGATATGCATCACACCCTCTGCATTGAGCTTTCAGTATGGTCCAGTTTTGACCATTTATGAGCAGTTTTCAGTGGAGAACTTCTGGGAGATGATGTAATCAGTTGACCTTGTTCCTTTAGGCAGTGAAGCAACACTTTTAGGGACTTAGGAGCCCTCAGTTTATGGACATTTATGATTGGGGTTGAAGTGCCCAAAAGTGTCTATAACAGTTTCCCCCTAAAGCATGAGGTCGTTAATCTTTCTGATGTCGGGTGAAATGCTTTACTATGAGGATCTGAAGTTTTTCTGAGCTGGGAGGTGACAAGAGTACTGAGGGGGAGAGAAACTACATGATCCATCTGTCTATTTTGTATCTCCAACATCAAATTAAAATTTTGACATAGAAGTTGAGGGATCTCAAACCAACCCGCCCGACGTGACCAAACGTATGGTGTACAACCATCTTAGTGGAGGGTCACTTTGCTAAAGAATATCTAAGGTTGTGAGGCACAATCACCACATGTATACTAGTAGGACCACCTGGGCCTCCACCAGCAGTAGGAGTCACACTAATAGGATCGCAAGGTTTGTATCCTGTGCATAGCCAACCAAAGTACTGTGAGGTATGCAAGGGGTATCGACATCTGCATCATCTATGCGAAATACTACAAAAATACTCCAATGTTCCAAATAACAATTACTTTCAGTTATGTGCTTCAACAACTCACCACACCAACCAGTGTATGACACTAGATTCTCTAGCTAATAGGTTAGACCACTCAACCTTCCGAGTCAATGAGACTCCTTGAGGGCAAGGAGGAGAAGGAACAAGGGGCGAAAGGGAAGGAGGAAAAGGTCCATTTTTTTGGTACAATTGTGATCAAGAAGGTAATTGTACAGGTATTTCACACTATCAAGAACATCATGTTTCTCTCATTGTAGGGTCAACGCGCATGTAATAGAGGATTGTCTAAAACTGACTGCAAGATGGGAAGGGTGGAACTAACAGAGGAGAGTGAATTTAAGTAATGCATAGCCAAGGGTATTAGAGACATCCCTCCTCTCAAATATTAATATAGCTACATGAGGAGGAAAAAATACTAGGGTTGATCAAGAAGCCACAGACCATCCCACAATTATTAGACTTGCCTCCCCAAAGCACTCATACAACCTTGATAAGTAGAAGCAATATTACAAGGAAGAAACAAAAGTTTTTGACAATTTAAGTAGAGGTGTAGGGTCACAGAAAGAGTAGCCATAATATCATAAAGCTAAGATCTCAGACCTATCACAGTCCACAACATTCTGACCCATCGAAGACTAGTTCATATTATTTCTGCAAATTGTGAACGATGACCAGATGTTGGGATAGTTAAGAAAGAGTTTGAAAAGATCCATCTGAGAAGAGGAGGTTGAGAGAGGAGTCATTTCTTCTAACTTACCCAAAAGACACTCTAGGAGGGTACAAAGGAACAAGAAGAGAACAGGAAGAGAGTTTAGGATTGATGCTTAGATTGTGGGGTTCTAGATTAACGACACTATGTTCTATGTAGGCTTAGATGTCAACATTCTGCCAAGGAAAACATGGGAAGCACTAGGTAAACCTCAATTGAAATTTTGACCAACCTAGTTGTGGATGGAGAATCAATATTTTATCCTTTTGATTGGGATACTTGAGGATGTAGAAGTAGCGGGGGTCAAGACCCATGTAGATTTCAAGGTAATAGACATCATGGGAGACAAGGACCTTGTTATCCAGGAATAATGTCCACTTGGATGCTGCTATTCCCACTAAGATGGGTGGCTATCTTAGAAACAAACAATCAAAGTCTAATGTTGTTTCCTTTTATGAAAATAGACGAAAGGAGGACCAAGAAGACCACCTGAGTCTTGCGCTTGATTTCTTCTCCTTCTTGATAGAGTTTCATCGCTTCTTCTTTGTCTGCCTAGCTTCAAAAGGACTTGTGGAATCAGAACAACATACTACTATGCAAGAAACAAGGATCTAATTCATAAATAATAGAGGATCATATGTGTATTAACCATATACATGCATATATAAACAAGTACACAAGAATATGGAAGGAAACAAGAATAGCTTTATTCAGATGAAAAGTAGCAAGAGAATTACAACCATGTGCTCTGACCCAACATCATCCTCTAGCTAAGAATCCCTTCTTCACCTCAAGCAAAGCTAGATACCCAACACTATGAATGTAAACTAGAAAACCATCAACACTTCTCTATAAGATACAAAATTCCAGCCTCTAGATCTCTGTGATGAGGGATCCATATATAGATGATTACAGAGAGGTGAGTCATCTTTTGGGATCTTGCTTAGTGTCCTCTCTTTGATAGTTCCTGCTTCCACTTAGAGAATGATGATCTCTTACTCATCCCTGGTCGAAAATAGAGAGGCAAGTGTCAGAGGGAAAGCTTCTGGAAGATTCCATGATCTTCCACCTCGCATTTTTGTCCTTGCCATTTGTCCATTCCTGACCATCGCACCCTACAGAGGAGCAAATCAGTATGCATCGCCACCACTACATTGGGAAGGTGATATGCATCGCACCCTCTGCATTGAGCTTTTAGTATGGTCCAGTTTTGACCATTTATGAGCAGTTTTCAGTGGAGGACTTCTGGGAGATGATGTAATTAGTTGACCTTGTTCCTTTAGGCAGTGAAGCAACACTTTTAGGGACTTAGGAGCCCTCAGTTTATGGACATTTATGATTGGGGTTGAAGCACCCAAAAATGTCTATAACAATAAGGTAAAGGATGTTTCATATCCCATGAAGGTTGAAATTCCTTAGTGGGCACGGTTGCATCCTCATGGGCTATCTCACCCATGAAAATGGATTGTTTCAAGTTCTTGAATTCTAGGGTGAAAATTTCAAGCTACTCTGGTAGAAGGGATATCCCACCACCAATTGCTTATTTGAAATTTTTTTCCTAAGTGTCAATATGGCTACTTCCAAATTGTAATATTACAAAATTAGGATAACAAGAAGAAACTTGTAGTCGAAATGAAAACAAAAGAAAATTTCTATAATGAATCATACATCCTTATTTGATGAAAGTGGCGTGAACAAAAAAATGTAGAAAAAATATAAATACTTTTCCATAGAATCAATGAAAACAAAAGTGTCCAACTATAAAAACATTGTAAATTTGAATTTGAAATTTGATCCAAATGGATCCAATACAATTTCCATTGATAAATAGCCCTCTAAAATATTTTAATATATATACTAACATTCCATTTTGCTTCAGAACCAACAACTGCAAAGAATTATTCATTGTGTAGTAAATAATGAAGATAAAAAACATGATATATATCAAGATGTATGCATATCCTACTAGGCTTTGGTGTTTCTTAGCATGAACTTCCAACACCACCAACATATTGATATTGGTACATGCTCTAATACACTAAAACATAGTCCATCCTGCCATGATGAATGTTCTAATTGCCTTCTGTAGGACAATGAGTGAGCACGAAAAAAATACCACCGTGGGCACCATAGAATATCCCACCATGTTGACACACCTACAAAACTCCAAATTCCCATGACTTCCAACCAACATATTTAAAAAAAGATGGAGAAAAAATTAACCCAAACATATCCACCCCAATATCACCTGAAACTGAAGCTTCCTTTCTAATAGCTAAAAGAGGCCCATTGTCATGCACAAAATGAAGGTCTCTAATAGGACCTTAACATATTCATGAAAACCATAATTCACTTGAAGGGAGTTTAAAATATTCAAAGTCTTCTTCATTATCAAGTAGGAATTAATTCCTATTTCTTCTAGCAACATATGTTCCTCCTAAAAATAATAAAAGCAACCCATTTGTAGCCAAGAATAGGAGGAGGCAAAAGGATATAGGATATCAAAGAAGAAAATGAAGAGGTGGACCCAATATCAAAATAAATAAACTGTATATTTAGGTTTCTAAGGAAGGTGAGATCATGGTTGTACATGGGTATGGGGTGGATTGGATAGACTTGCAGGTGATGCATTCATATAGAAAGACCAATGTTTGAACATGTAATAGGGAACTAAAAAGGGATAATATTGATAATTTTTTAAATTGCGGTCAAATCCCACTATAGATAGCTCATAAGATGAAGATAATGATTATAATTGATTCCTATTTTTGAGAGGACCAAAATCGACCTATCGATCACCCAATTTGGTCAAGCAGAGGTTGAGTTTTGAATTATTTTATTCATACATATATTATGGAATGGGTCGGCCCTAACCACATGGGTAACTGCTTAGGTCGGCCTTAAACCGAAACAAACCCTCATGAAATCCTATAAATAGAAGGGACCTCAAGCTCTTTTGGATACATTTTATCAAGTTATCTTCTCTGCTCTTATTGTTTTGGTTTGCACAGGTTCGGTGGAAGGAGTTCATGCAAGGGTCTGAAATCATAGGTGCAAGGTTCACTCTAACTTAGGGTTTTCCAATCCCTGGATGCTGGCACAAAACTGACAATTTTAGTCCCTGGACGTTGGCACACAGGCTTATGGGAGCGCCCAGAGAGCCTTGGATGTTGTCAAAGTGAGTTATGGGAGCGTCCAAGGATTGAGAGTCAGATCGAGATGTATTAGTCCTCAGACGCTCACACATAGTGGTTATGAGAGTGTCTGGGATGTCGTATATGCTCGCACAACAACCTTATGAGAAAGTCCAGGGATTAAAGTAAGTATGGGTATGTTTTACCCCTCATCCAGTTCATTTGAGAGCATCCAGATCTGTTCTGGATGCAGTCATCCAGTTATGCAGAGAGTGTCTAGATCTGTTATAGACGTTCGCACAACTCCTCTTCCCTGTGTCTGGGACTCATGGATGAGATTTATCTCCTCCGAAGATTCCACTCAGTGTTCAATATCGTTCGAAACATTAGAAGTAGTATCCAACTATGATCTATAGTGAGTGAGAACAGAGTTCGACCATGTTTTGTCTTCAAGCATGATTAGATCTATTTCATGGATATCATAGTTGTTTTGTTGCTTAGATAAATTTATGGATCATTGTACTTTCTTTTGTTGAATCATTTGATGACGATTTAAGAAGAAGAAGATTTGAAAGGGTTTTCCCTACAGTGGGTTTTGCCCTGGTCTCGGACCAATCCTAGTGTCTCTATGTGTGTGCATGCTTTTCTTCTATTTTTCCATTATGTTCCACTGCATTGATGTTGATGATGATGTTGTTATTTCTATATAATTGCATATGCTTATGAATAATGGTGTAGATATCAATAATGTAATGATCATATGCGGTGAACTTAAAGTATTAATGAAAAAATGTAATTATCAAAGCAAACAACAATGTAGCCCTATGAAAAATTAACATGGTATCAGAGCTATGTTGAAGAAAAGACATGGAGATCACCCTGAGGATGACACCAATGATGCATGCAAGAAGAGCATTATGGAGACATAAAATAATAAAACCCTTGGCAACTTTATTATTAGGGTTTGATAGATTCTATGAGGCTAGGGTTGGAAAGAAAACCCTAGTTTATGAAAACAATATGAGATATGGAACCTAGCTAGACAATGTGAAGATGCTCAAGCACTTGACAAATATTTGATAAAGCCCTAGATGGGATAATCCCTAGCAAACCCATTTGGATAATTCAAGGCAACAATGGTATATGGACCATGGACATTGATGGTTGTTGAAGATTGGTTCAAGAGGGAGAGGATCACCTCTCATTGAAGATGAGTATTTCTTGACTTATGATGTTTCTTACTTGTTAGACTCACATATCTAATTATTATGTTTATTTCTTGTACTTCCTACATATTTATTTGAGTATATGTATGTTTCTAACCTCCTTGATAAGATGTGATGAGTAGATCCTTATTGAGGATAATTTTGAGATGCGTATCTAGAAAGAGATAAAGAGGTACTTGATCAAAATATGACAAAGTGCTTCAAGCGACCTATGTCTAATGATAAGGTGCACAGGTATTTGAATACCATAGTCATGCAAGATATGTTGTATTTCAGCGATAACTTTGGATGGCTCAGTAAGCCCTAAGGTATGACGAGAATGTCTCTTTCTTTAATGGCTCATACATGCATATGAAAGTGACTTGGATCTATGTTTCCTATGTTGAAAAGATGCACCTGGTGTTGAAAATTTTAATCTTCTTGAATTTTGTGAGGCTATCTAATGTTGATACATTGGTACACTTAATGTTTAGCTAACATCCATCCGTTGGACATCTTGATCCTATAATGAAGGCTAGTACCTTGACTCTAGTAAATGATACTCTTGATACTTGTCATGTTGGATTTCATATAGCAAGATAGCTCATTGACTCTTATACATGAGTCTGTTGATAATGCTTGTGATAAGCATGATGAAAGCATATGGAAAGAGAGATTGACACTCTTGTTGCTTTGGTAAAGTTGTATTGAATGACCTAAACTGATCTTATTGATAATGAATAGCATAGTGTTGTGGCCACCAACAACCCCCCTCCTTATGAAGTATTATTGCTAATACTAAATAAGTGGGGACCCTCAAAAAAATTAGTTAGTGTTACATTTTCTTACAACATCATGGACTTAGGAAAATACCTTCAAAAATCTAAAAAACCTAAGTTTCATAATGAAGAAAATTAAATTTACTCCTTAAAAGATATCGCGTCGTGCAAAGGATGATAGGATACACCTTCTAAAGAGTTAAAATGATAAAAGGCAATATTGCGACGCGAAACTTCATCGCATCGCATATACTGAAGAAACACTCACATTGAAAAACTTTAAAAATTCGCCGATATGCGATATTGCATATCGCACATCGCAGATATCACAAGAATTACACAAGAATTATAACGATCTGCGATATTGCGATATTGTGATACCGCGATACTGCAATACTGCAAAATTGCGATATTGCGATCTGTGATAAAAACAGCACGATAACATTGCGACATTGCGATATTGCAATACTGCGATCTGCGACATCGCAAAGCAAAAACGCGGGACCGCTCCATCGTAGTTGGTTCTGGCTCATTATTCCAGAAAACTTTTTAGTCAAGAGTTGGTCATGTATTTTAATGCGAATTAATGGGTTATTGCCAGTTGTTAATGAAGTAGGGTGTTGTGTTTTTCGAAGAAATAGCTCACGTAAGGTGGCATGTCTTGCATATCTTCGGCATTTAAAAGTTTTCTTGTCATTAGTCCTTTATCATTACTTCTACCTCAATGTAAACTGTAGGAAAGAAGGACGAAGCGTTATACAGGGCATTATGCAGAAAACAACGAGGAGGGAAGGCAGCACTCCAATGAACATTTCGGAAGGCACACTTAATCCATTCAATGAAGAAAAAGAGCCGCAGAACTCTTCTAAGGCATCTATCACAAATTTCTCATGTACAGCCATGGTTAAATGGGTACTGAACGATGTTGATACCAGAAACAAACAGTTTAATTCTCAGGGTCAAGAGCTCAGAGAAATACTATTTTTACAAATTTTGGGGTTTATCCTGAATGAGAGAAAAAGGAAGAAGAGGCAAAAACCGCATCAGGGAAGCCCGGATCAAGAAACAGAGGCAGTTTCCGATGCGCTATTAGCGCTAATCGCGCATCGCTAAGGAAAATTGTTCGAAAAGGGAGGTCCCTATTTTCTCAGTCACCTGCGAGCCCCGAAAATTGCAAGAAATCAGCGATAGAAGCAAACTGGAAATAGAAGACTGAAGGAAAAGCAGAAGCAGTCCAAAGGTTAACCAAGTTGAAATGGGATTTTTACCAGGCATACATGGTAATGCTACATATTCATTGGATGATTCTCAAGCGCATCATCAATTTTACTGAGAAGATAATGCCAGCTCTTGCCAATTCTATTTACTTAACTCAAACAAAGGCGAAAGACAGTCAGCCGACTCTACTCAGAAAAATACTGAATGCTTGTGACATTAAGGAGTAGATTTAGAAATAGTTAGTAGATTAAATTTTAGAATATTTTTGCTTAGAAAGAGGACAGTCATTTAAACCTAATCCTCAATTTCTGTAAATAAGGTATTTAGTTAGTAGTATTTAAACCCTTCTCATGCATTTAGAGAAGGGTCCAGAAATTTATCAAAAACTTGTCCTCAGAACATGCACTTTTGCACCCTCAGAGGAGGTTTTGGTGAATGAATGGAACAGGGTTTATTTGATATTTGCATTTGATATCTGCTACTGATGTTACACTTCTGTACTCTTAGTAGATTTTGAATCAAGGAGAGATAAATCAATCATTGCTTGAAGCTCATGAGTAGGACTAGTTATAAATGGTACTTTTATCTCTTAACCATTTTTGCTTATGCGTTAAAGCGATATTCAGTTTTTCAGTTATTTATATGTTACAGCATGAATGTCTAAGTTATCATTTGGCACTTTTGTACGGTGATAACTATTTGTTTATGTTTAGTGTATGAATAGCTCATTTATGCGATAAGTTTTAACAGTTGTTTCGTCTAACTTCTTATGCGAAGTAGCTCATTTTTATCGAATTCCTTTCTTATGATAGCTGAATGATCTTTATTACTAGTTATCGTATGAAATCTTTTTAGATCGCATAAAAGAAAGATCACACCCCGAGTTAGCACAAATTTCAATGTTTTTCTGTTTATTAGAATACATAGCATAGCATTAGATTAGATAGAAGTATTCCAGTATGAACAGAAACACCCTTCTTTCTCACACACACACACACTGAATTGGGAAACTGGTCCCAGATCCCTAGTCGGACCCGCTATACCAAATGGATAAGGAGTTTCCAACCAAGGTCCGGACTGGGCGGGTATCCCCCTTGTTGTCGACCCGATTTTTGGGGCCTTCATCAGATACACAACTGAAGGATTTATAGGAGTCCTTGTGATGCTATGGAATGTAGCATTGTAGCTTAATTACTTTCTATCCTTTTGATTGCAAAGTCATTTTCATTTCAATAGCAGTCTCTTGCAATCATAAAAGGTATGTGCATGAAATTATCTTTTACATCAATATAGTATTTGATTATTTCTTGATATAGCTATCTTCACATAGAGGTTGCAAGTAATATGGTTCGAATGTAAATTTCATGGTGCTTCATGATGAATGCTTCTATAAAACAAACATAAAAATGTATAGAAACTCCTCCTCCGCTTGATGGAAATACCTTTTCTTTTGCTGGAATGCATATATATTTGAATAAAATAGAATCGGCTCCTTCACTTGATGGAAATACCTTTTCTTTTGCTTGAATGTATATATATTTGAATATAGTTCAATTTTGTTTTTGCTTTTCATAGATCAAATGTCAGTTGAATACATAAGTTATACAATGATGCATTCCATGTACATATTTGAATTCAACAGAAGCTGAAGAATTTTAAGGAAATTCTGACGATGTCAATATACAATGAGCTAGACTCATCTTTCAACATGGTTTGACTAGATATGAAAATGTCTAACTGCATTATGTGCATTTGAGAATGTTTATTTACATGCTTATATACATAATATACATATATATGTACAATTTTGCATAAGAAATTCTTGAATCAAAGAATAAGCCTCAAAATGAAGAACCTGATTGATGTTGCTAGTTTATGAAGAAGATGACTTGATCAATTTGATGATGGCCCTTTGTTCTTGTCACTTCTTGACTACTTCAAATCCTTGGCACAATCATATGCTTCTTGTTCCTCTTCTTTACTCCTTTATGCTCCTGTAATATCCCCCTTTGATGGTGCACTCAATTTCATATTCACTACAATGTTTTAGGATCTCCTTTTGAAGTCACATTAATAAGAAGAATCTCTAGGAACTATCCATAATTTGTTTCTTAGATATTCAAATGGTTCTCTAGCAAGAGGTTTTGTAAATATATTTTTTATTTCTTCTTTTGTGGGCATGTATTCCATCTTCACTATATTCTTAGCCACTTGTTCTATGAGGAAGTGGTACTTGTAGGGATATATTTAGTCTTTGAATGAAGCACGAGATTCTTTGAAATGCTTATTTCACTTGTATTGTCACACTTAATAGATATAGGTTCACTGAATTTTACCTTCTATCTTGTAGAGTTTGTTTCATACATAACACTTGTGTGCAACAAGTAGCAACTGCTATATATTATGCTCCTGCTGTAGATAAAGAAACTAATGATTGTTTCTTGCTTAACCATGCAACCAGAGACTCTCCTAAGTATAATGCACCACTAGTACTTTCTTTGTCATCCACACAACTAGCCCAATCTGCATTTGTGTATGTTGTCAATATGAAGTTCTTACCTTTTGGGTACCGTAGTCCATAGTCCATAGTCCCTTTCAAGTATTTTAATATCCTCTTTGTTGTTAATAGATGACTTTTTGTTTAGATGTTGATTGATATCTTTCCACTAATCTGACTGCCAACATTATATCTAGTCTAGAAGCTGTTAGGTATAGAAAACTTTCTATCATGGATATGTAAATATTTTGATCGACATCAAGTGATTCATCATCTGCACATAGTTTACATCCAATTTCCATGAGGTTTGAGACAATTTTACAGTCGTCCATTTGGAAAATTTTCAACATATCTCTTAGGTATTTCTCTTTAGAAATGAATATGTATCTAGAATATTGTAGGATTTTCAACCCTAGATAAAAGGTAAGTTCTCCGATCATTGACATCTTGAACTCATACTTCATCTTTTCATAAAACCATTTTATAGATGATATTTATCACTCCCAAACATAATATCATCCATGTACACAACCATAATTAGTAATTCATATCCATCAGCCTTTATGTACATATTATGATCTGTAAATTGTCATGGATATTCCAATGGACACTTCGTCACAATAGATCTGAAAATATTATATTAAAAATCTAAGATTCTATACTATTACAGTTTTATTAAACTTTAAGATCTATAAACTTAACTGTAATTAGTGCATGCATGCAAATAGAAATTATGCAGAGAAAATAGAGAATGAAAAAATAATCTTACGCACACACATAAGACACAAATATGCTCTCTAAGAAACCCTTTCGGGAGAAAACCCAGTTAGAAGGTGAGGTCACTTTGCTCTCTTTATCTGGTTGGAAATATGGCTGCAGGTACAAAAAAGTAATGCATGTGGCCTGTGGGCTACGACAGTGCACAGATCCTCTATGTGTGCTCTATCTCATATCTCTCCTGAATATATTTTCTCAGCTATGGAACAAAATTCTCTCGAAATAATGGAATGCATCTTCCTCGTATTAGCTTGGTTATAACACATCCCAGTAGCCTACTAGTGGTTAATTATGACTACATCAACTCTTAACTAGAGTTACAATATAGACTCTTCTAGAGTATTTTACATCATAATCACATGGCTATCCCATTTTCCATGAATAATGGTAGCTGACGCAGCATCCTCCTAAACTATAGGTGTGAAAACAGGAAGGTCAACTTCTTAGTGGCATAACTTTTGCATACAGACTCCAATTGACACACTTCTTGTGTCATTGGAAATATCTTTGTGTGTAGAATAGCATGAAATGATTCATGATAAACAAGCAAAGTTTTAACCCTTAAAAAATGTGTTCGATGCCTCAAAATGCTCCCATAAGGTTTCAGATCTCGTTTTGCCCACATTTTTCCAAACTGGGCCTTGCCAATAAAAACGGTCCTATGAGTTGACTCCATTTTTTCCACTCCAAATGCATCAAGATGGATGAAAAAAAATATAATGATTCAATAGAATCACACTTCCCCATTTTGGGAGGTTTTTGGTCCCCAAAAGCTTCTACTAAATGAGGTGAGGAAAATTTTCCTCTGCCTTCTCTCTCGTGTACCATTTAGCTTTACCTGGAATTTGTCCCTTCAATCCAATATGAAAAAGGTCATCCTGCCCATTTCTTGTAGTTCTGGACCTATTATGTAAAATTGCATCTTCTGTCAACTC
The DNA here is from genome assembly GCA_000404065.3 of Pinus taeda. Taxonomy (NCBI): domain Eukaryota; kingdom Viridiplantae; phylum Streptophyta; class Pinopsida; order Pinales; family Pinaceae; genus Pinus; species Pinus taeda. The sequence continues at coordinate 86,999 of APFE031075362.1, read as the reverse complement.
TGTCTAAGCATCTGGTGGCAAATCCTCCACAGATGGTAGGACTTGTTCCTCTTCCTGATCTAGCATGGAAGGCTCATAGAGTTTCAAATTCTCTACATTCACAACTGAATAAATGCACATATATGGTGGTAAACTAAGTCTATAGGAATTATTACGCACCTTTTCCAGTATCTCAAAGGCACCATACTTCAGAGTCTTTATTTTCTTACTAGGCCCTTGCAACTTCTTCTTATTCAATTGTAGCCATACTTTGTCTCCCGTCTTGAATGACTTGTTTGTTATATGTTGATCATGTCTGCCCTTATAATTCTCCTTTAACTTCTGCAGTGTTTCTTGTACCTATAGATGGATTTGCCTAATCTTCTCTATAAATTTTTCAACCCTCAAAGCATCTCCTGTAAGGTCTTCCCTCACTCTTCCTATTGGCTTAGTGGGGCCTGTCCCAGGTTCAAAGGTGATTTAGCCAAGAAAATCTTGGTACTACTGGCCATTTCAGAAATAGTCCATAGAGCGTGGGCCGAGGTCTCACCCGAAGTAGTATGGGAGGGTGTTAGAACCAGGTTTCAACACCCTTGGGATGTTTGATGGACTTTTGGAGGCTTACAGTCTGACTGGTCACTGCCCACACTTATGATCCCTTCACGACCTACGGTGTAGCTTCCGCACAACCCTACTCAGGGCTCGACCCATATAATACCCAAGTTCATTGCTATTTAAATGATTACTTAACTGGAATGTGTGAGATTTATGGTTATTAAAACATATATTAGTGCGTGCAATACATAAAAGAATATAAACATAAAGAAGATAATGCATAGCAGTCACATAGAATTAAGATAAACTTCTCTTTATTAGCTTTCTGTCCCAATTACATGACTTGACTCTGCCCCGTGCACTCAGTTGCAAGGGTCTACGCACTCCGCTGCGGACTCTACTAAGCCTCTGCGCACTCAGCTACAGGTCCTCTTCCTACCATTACAACCCAAGACACTTAGAACTCTACTATAAGCTCAAACCATTCCTTTTTGCTTCTCTCTTAATTGTTGTTTATTATGAACCAGCTCAAGAAAAGATTGGAAAGATAGATCAACGCCTTAGAATTCAGCCTCTTCGAGGGGGCAACCTCCTTTACATTACATAAATGAACAATTCTTGGATGATAAAATTGACAAAACCTCCTTTATATATATAGGAGTCTAAGGAGTCACAATATAACCCAGCTGACCTAACAATAATAATATAAAGCCACAAAAATAACAATAGAGGGATTCTATGGGGCACAATAATAACAATATGGGTGCAATAGGGGCACAACAATATTAATAAGGGGTAAAACTACCATAGTAATGGGTTAGTCACTAGTATTATAGGGACCCAACATGCCCCTCTCCTTCAAAAAGGTGTTGTCCTCAACACTTGAGTAGTTATGGATACTTCTGTATAAAATTGTCATCCTCCCATGTGGAATCTTCCGCAGATAATTTCCTCCACCTGATAAGATACTCCAAAATTGATCGATTTCGTAGCTGTCGAGATCTTGTTTCTGTGACTGCTTCCAGTTCCAATATAAGTTTTCCTTCCTCATCAAGTTCTGGCAATATTGTTTGAACTGGGAGCTTGTCGCCTATAACCTTCTTTAAACATGAAACATTGAAAACTGGGTGCAATCGAGAA
>APFE031075362.1:62377-81501 GCA_000404065.3 Pinus taeda | reverse complement strand
ATTCTTCCATCTTATCATCCATGCCATCAATTTTAGCGTCCATGCCATTCATCTTAGCTTCCATGCCATCCATCTTAGCTTCTACGCCCTCCTTTAAATAATCCATCTTAGCTTCTACACCTTTCTTTAAACCATCCATCTTAGATTCTACATCTTTCCTTGAACCATCCATCTTAGATTCTGTTGCTTTTTGTGCAAGTGACACTTGTTGCACTTGTTCTTGTAATTTTGATATATCATGTAGCATTTCTTCCTCTTTTTCATGAGTCATGTTATAGCTTTCAGGTTCCTTACTAGGTGTTTGCATTTTCTTTCCTCGGGGCATTAGTTACCGATAATAATGCTCTACTATGCCCTTTGAATTCCTTCAAAATAAATTTCAAACCAATCTTAAGAAAAAAATTAAAAGAACCTACACACCTTTTTTCACTTTGTAGGAGCTCAATATTGCCTCTGATGTATCTCTGTACATTCAAATCATCCAGTTTTGAAATTGTGACCTGCAGTAGCCCTCTGTGTCCTCTTTCTAGTGCCACTAGTCTGATCCAAATTGGATTCTCCCACAATGACCTGATTATGGACTAGTTCAGTAGGGCAAACTTGTACAATGTGCCACGAGTCCCTGTTTCGTCTTTTGGCTCTAAAAAATATATACAAGAAACTACAGTCCGTCCTCTCTCTGCACCTTCTTATGAAATTTCAATCCAATGCTCAGAGAAAAAGTTATGATGATTTCCCCAGGTCACCTGTTTGGAATGTAATTCAGGAGTCTGCAAAAAGACCAACTTCATCAGATCATATCTCCGCACATAGAGCATAAAACGCTCTGAAATTCAGACCTGAGATTCAGCGCGATGTCTTCTCAAATGGGTTTTTTTGTTTAGCTTCTGAAATGTCGCAGAACAAAATTTATTGCGAAAATGCCACGATGACCTGTTTGGAGCAGCGAAACCCTAGAATCCAAAGCTCTGATACCAAATGTTATGAACTAGCTCAAGAAAAGATAGAAAAGATAGATCAACGCCTTAGAATTCAGCCTCTTCGAGGGGGAAACCTCCTTTACAATACATAAATGAACAATTATTGGATGATAAAAATGACAAAACCTCCTTTCTATATATAGGAGTCTAAGGAGTCACAATATAACCCAGTCGACCTAACAATAATAATATAAAGCCACAAAAATAACAATAGAGGGATTCTATGGGGCACAGTAATAACAATATGGGTGCAATAGGGTCTAAACAATATTAATAAGGGGTACAACTACAATAGTAATGGGGTAATCACTATATTATAGGGACCCACCACTGTCTTTACAACTTAGAGCCTCGCTCTATTTATACAATCCCATGGTTTGCGGACCATGGGTAGGCCAACTTTACACTAATTTACAATACATTTTTTAGGGTGGACAACCCTATGACTCAATTGTACACTTTGCGCTCCGTGCCCGCAATTCATGGAGTTTTACAATGTCTTTGACCAAAACTTGGGCTTTGAGCCCCAAAACCTATTGTGGGGGGATTCCATGCCCAACAGGCCCCCAACACAATCATCGTGACTTGGCTCGAGTCACTCTACATGTGTGGCGATCTTGGCATGGAGCCCTTCTAACCGATCTTGCGCTGTGCAGAGGTCCATAACACACTATTCTGTAGTCTGCTAGATCTGCTCCACTCTCGCAACCGAAGTCTCGCTGTCAAGGTAAACTCCCTATCTTAAGGCATGCATTGCCTTCATCTGTGTGAGCTTTCCTTTGATGTCTGCAGTGATGAGGGAGGCCTCATAAATCCAAGGCTAGACGTGCACTTTAAGGACTGCCTCTTTCTGCTGCGCAACATCCACCTATTCCTTCAACACCTTTGCCTGTTGTAGCTTCGCAAGACACTGGGTCAGTTGAACTGTCTATGCCATTTCGCACACACTGTTATACTGCACTTGAAGCTCCTGTGCCTCCATTTCTAGGCATTGTATGTGGGGTCCTCCTATAATGAAGTGAGGGCCGCAAAGGATTCTTCCAACATAGTGGTGCAGTTCTATACTGCTTGTCATATTTCCTCTAACCCTTTTTGAATAGCGCCAATGCACTATTCCATAACTTTCGGGGGCATAGAGGACTGCACCTTTAATTGTAGTTTGGCAATCTAAAGGTTGAGGTCCAGTTGTACCCTCATTGCTTCCTCCTTCGCCTCGCGGAATCCACTAGCTAATTTGTGGATTCGCGCTCCAATTAGTGGGTTTGACACAATTTCTAACTCTAGAACGCAGTGACATTCTTCCTCTACCATTTGCTCCAGCTACTACTTCTGTGCAAGCACTTCATCGCGCTAGAGACTAAGCTGCTCAATGTTGATTCTCTGTTCGCTGAGCATCTACACTGTGTGTCCTTCCCTAATGTGGAGTTCTACTGTTGCTCCGTCCTGCAGCTGATATAATGTATCCCGCGGAAGGGAAGCCAAGTTTAGGCCAAGTCCCTTGATCCTGCCCACCATGGCTCAGTCCTCCTTGCTTTTCGTTGTTAGCGCACCTTCCGGCAGCACTATGGTGTTGGCCATTCTTGTGCACAGTAGCTGCTCCGTTGCTAATGTACCTGCGGCACCATAGGCAACAATTGTTCCTTCCTGGGGGGCCCGTGCTTGAATTCCCTGGAGTTGTGCCCTTATGGCCGGCAACACATTCTGTTGCTCTATCATAGCTTCCTGGAATGCTTCTTAGGTGACCTCACGAATAGTGTCGCCCATGTCATAGAGGTCACCCTCTATCAATGTAATGGGTTCGATGTCTAATTTGGAAGCTTTGGCCTTCTTTTGTGGACTTGATCGCTCCATGACATGTAGCCATTTCAATTGAGTGGGCAATGTGCTTGGGTCCGTGCCTTCTGTTGTATCTGGTCCTTGTCCTATAGACATGCCCTGGCCTCCTTCCTCCTGTGTCGTGGTGGCCCCTGTTACATGTGTTGCTACTGCTCTTTCGGTGGCCTTTGCTTGTTCTGTGGCTGCCTTTGCTGCTTCACAGGTGACCCTTACCTCTATGGCCGCTTGTTCGTTGCACCTCTACTCGGCCAACTTGGTGACGCACAACTTGGTTGCATCCTTCTGCTTCTGTGCTACTAATCTATCCCTTCCTGCTAGATTTGGGGCTCACCACTCGGGAGGCCATGAGTCAAGCACGAAGAAGATGGCATCATCAATTGCGATGAAAGGAATCTTGGTCCAGTTCTGCACCAGGTCCTTGCGCGCCTTGATATACACATTGTGCATATTGCCTTGAAGTCTGCAAAGCTCCATAGGCTGTTGTACACTGTGGGGTATAGTTTCGATCTTCTGTTAATCAACATCTGGATGCTCGCTTCCATGAGCACCTAGAAGATTTTTGTCTTGCGGATCCACGTGGTGTCCTTCGTAGCCCAGAGTGACGCATATTTTGCAGCCTCTGGTAAGTGTTGTTCAATAGGAGGGAACTGACTGTCCTTAGGCAGTTCCCTTGTCACCAGTAAGATAGACAAGAGCAACCATGCATAGTGGAAGGTCTTGCCCTGCACCTGAGCTTCCTTGTAGTTGGTTAGAAATTCTTCACAGAGGAATTCAACCCAGTTGAATTGGACCCCTTCCGCGCATTGTTCTTCCAGCATGACGACTGGCGCTGGTACCTCGTCACCACAACATTTTCTCATCACCTTCTCGGCCAACAGTTGGGTGGCTACACGCACCCCTTTGTCTTTAATGCTACTTATTATGTAGCCTCTCTTCTTCTTTTCCAATTTTTACTTCTTCTTCATGGCCTCTACGAGCGCCAAATCTCCGCTTTTTCCAGCTATCTCTACGAGGTCCTTTCCCTTATAGGGAAGCTAAGAAATCCTATGAATAAGCTTCACCATGATGGGAATAGGCTCTTCTAGCCATAATTACCCATCATGCACTAGGAAAAGCAACTGTCTAATGGAAAATATTGTGATTGGTGCACGGTGAAAATTCGGAACCCATAATAGGTGGAGTAGCCGGCCTTCTCCATGTCGCGTAGCCATTTTTGCGGCTCTAATGCTGTAATTGGCCCCTCCTTACTTTATTTCATGAGATTCTCCATCCGTAAATGTGGGAACGTTTCGCTGCTCGCAAGGTCCCAGTCTTCAAATTTCATCGTGGGCACGTGGCTTAAGGTGAGCCCTCAAACAAAATTCCATTTGGGAGGAGCGAGGTTTGGAGTGCGCTCTTAGCGGCATCCAAATCCTTGGGTACTTTAGCTTTCCCTTTCCGCGGAGGGACGTACTCGGGTAGTTTTGCTACAGCACACACTGGCTAGATGTCTTCTTCCATTTCTTCATTCACCTCTATCTCCTCTACGAATCCCTGGAGGTCCTCCTCCTCGTCATCTGTCTCAAGGTTGACAGCTTTTTCCTTGTCTTCCATGAAAATTTTACCAAACCGTGGATTTTGCGGGGACATGCGGACTGGTCTCGCAGCCTATGTATCCTTCTAGGGCCTTGGCATCCAAGTTGATTTCATAATTTCCTGCGCATCTTCCACCTGCACCATAGGGCTCTATGCGGCTTTCTCAGTGGTACTCTCTACAAATCCCACACCTCTCCTAGTAGTTGTCATCTTGTTTGAACTGTCTGTGGTTGTTTGCGAACTTGGGGTCTCAAATACCGCTTGGCGCTCAACACTCTGTGCTCTTCATAATAGCTCAAATATCAAACAAACAAGTGTTGTCTCATGGCTATACTTGGGACATTTATTACGTCTTTTGAATTTGAATTTGACCGTTCCCCCCATTTCTGAGTCATTAATGCATCCTTGGCAGTAGATCGTTCCAAATCTAGCTCTTAATTCGTGTCTTAATTTCCCGCCACCTGCTCCTTTTTGCCTTAAATTGGACATCTCGTCATGAATAGTGACGTCAGCGGTTACTTCCCAGCCAACTCGTGCAATAGTGCAGCCCCCCATGCACGGGCGCGAACCTTGTACCATGCTGATTCTACATGCACCTCCCTCACCGCGTAGTTCCAAAACAGACTCTTTTAGAGTCATGTGCCCTCTTTCAACTATCTGGAGGGTTGAGACTGTGCTCCCTACGGCTAGTCAGGTGGTCGCCCCACCTCTGTGAGACTGCAACTCGCCTTCCAACATAGCCCGTGGGCACTCCTTACTTGCCCTCGCGATAGCTGATGCTGCGTGTTCTACCTTTTGCGGCGCGCTCCCCTTGTTATTACGTTCGGTAAGGAACGGTCTCAGCCATGGTAGCAGAGTCATAAATTCTTGGGGACAATATTTTAATGTAGTGGTATGACCATCCGTATCTTTCCTTGTCATTCTTGGTTTATCGATGAGACCTACTTGCATGACCCCGTTTTCTAGTCTTTTGATCTCAGCGTCCATCAACATGGTTTTCTTCCTTAATCGTAACTGATCTTCTTCGAGTTTGCGAAGTTTAAGGTTCCCTCGTTGAATGGATTCCTGAATCCTTATATGGTCATCCTCACGTAGCTGTGTGATTCTTTCATCCTGGTCTTCACGTGTGCTATCATAGCTACGAGAGCTATTATGTGTGGATTCATTTTGGTATTCCCTTCATAAATCTCAAGTTCTACTTTGTTTTGCACCTTTGGAGTCATCTCCATCCTTAGGTTTGTGCACATAGTCCTATAAGCCCATCAAACCGCTGGTATGCGTAGGTCCCAATCAGTTCGTCTTGTCTAGTAAACCTTGTTCAGTACTCCATGCACCCTATTGAATACCTTGTCGTGGAAAATTTGTAACATGCGTCACCCTTCCTGCTACTGTGGTTTGTTCTAATGCTCTAGGTTGTGCACTTGTGCAGACTGTACAACATATGCCTATACCCATTGGGAAAGGTGGGCGCCAAATTGTTCCACCCTAGCTGATTAGCTTTCATTCGAAGTTGGGGTTTTCCAAAATGTAGGCACATCATCCTTCTGCATCCGTGCCAGTCTTCAAAAGTTCCTTGATACGTACCCCACCGTTGTGCAGGTGTTGTGCACAGTGCCCACTTTAGCGCATCAAACTGCTGCTACTCTGGTACTGCATTTTCGAATTTGCTCAAAAATTCATCCACCATTGACAATCCATCATATGTAGGCAACTCCCTTGCCTCTGGTTTTACGCAATGCAATGATTTGATCATCATGTTGCATTTCAGCGTTGTTGCTTTGTGTAGCCAATTATTCCATCGCTCTATCTCTTCGTATGAATCCGAAGTGAAGGTGATTTCACACTCCCATGAAATCCTTCCATCTATAGTCATATTAACCCAATCCTCTCCTTGTGCAATTATCTTATAAATACAGTCGAGATCGTCATCACTATCATCGTCGCGCACTGGTTCAGTGTATCGCATTCCCTCGACTGGGTCTAGTGGTACTACTACGCGTAGTGACTTTTTCTCAAAGGTCATTTTGCGTTTCTTCAGATTTATGACTCTGTTCATATCGATAGCCTAGTCTATTCCTAGTAGCGTGGTATAGGGATTGTTGTCATCGAAAATCTCTATCACTTCAAAATCTACCTGCGCGCTCGCGCCGTCAATATCAACTGTCACCCCTTGCAACCTTCGCATGGGAAAAATCTTCTGTTGGTTCATCATTCATAACTGAATAGGGGACCATTGCAACGTGGGTCTTTCCATGCATTCCCATGTTTGCTTTGGTAGTACATTCGCGTCTGAACCTAGATCCAGGATTACCTGATCCATTTCATACTCACCTATTTGCGCAGTCAACCTCATTTCCCTTCTTGTGCGCAATGCATGCTTTCCCAGTTTCCAGACCACGCACGGTTCTCCTGACCTTGTGCACCTAGTGATAAGTTCCTGTAGCCCTTTGACTGCCTTGCTGTCATGCAGTAGTTTCATGCATGTCTCCAGAAAGGTAGTGAGCATGGAAGGATCCATCCCTGGTTCTAGTTGATCCTTAGTACCTGAAGTGAAGGTCTCCTTGAAACTCTTCTTAGCTTCCATGAATGTCTCCTTCGCACGTTCTAAATCAAACTTGGGTTCCTTTGTAGGAGCCTTTCGAACCCATGCACTTTCTTCTGGACGTTTCCCTTTATCATCTCCCATTTTCATACCACTCCTGAGCATCATGTTTACATTTGGGTCTTCTTCACGCGGTTCAAACCTCATCATTTGTAAGTTCTAGGTCGGTGGGCCTAGAGTACCCCTTTTTCGTGCATCTTCCCTATCAGTGAAGGGAAATCTTCTGCCTCATGATCAAACCGAGTACAATACCAGCATGATATCCTATTCGGGTTCGTACAATTGCGGGCATAATGCCTTGGCCCTCCACAATTGTAACAAATTATCTATTCATGACCCCTCCCTAGTCCCATTCCACCTCGACCCCGACCACGCCCTTGAAACGCAGCACGCGTCATCTCTACATTTGGGTCGAGGGCTCGTGTTTTGGCATACACCCTGTAGGTAGGAGTCTGATCCATCATTAATTCATAGCTTCGGCAGGTGCGTTCGTCATGGCCTACCGACCTACAAAAATTACAAAAAAACTATTGGGATGTCTACGTATACTTCTGCAATAGATGACAATTATATGTGGTATGTTTTCCTCCTATTTGGTAGATTGTACACCATAATGCAAACGCCATGCTCGGCCCCGCCTATGCCTCTGGCCTTAATGGCATCGGCCCTTCCCCTACCAAGCAGTTCGCAAACACTGGGCAGTGATCCTTGTCGTGCTCTTGGCCTTTGCATTTTATGCACCATATTTCCTCGCGCACTTCTGGCTGAGTTGTCCTATCCTGTTTCAAACTTTGCATCTCTAGACACAGATTCTATAGTTGAGCATGGATTTTTTGGACTCCCAACCCAAGGTCTTGTATATGGGTCTCATGTAGTCTCATTGCCATCTCCAATGCTTTAGCCTGGGTGGAAAGTTTTTGTTGTGATAGAGCCATCCTTAAGTGCGGTGTCAGAGATGCTACAAACCACGTGTGATGCTATGTATCACAAATCGTACTCTTTAGCCTTTGGTCCAGATCCCAATGGTCTCACCCAGGAGCATCGCGATATCCTTAAACTTGATGATTGATTGTGTCTCTGATTTTTGCTTGCTAAATTCCCTGTTCAGCGTGGTCTGGATCTCTACAATTCCTGGTTTGGGTGGTCATTAGAATGCTTGATATACCATGTCAATGTGCGATCCTGTAGTGTGCTCACCAATGTAGCCTTTTTAATTTTATCATCCATGACGCATTGTGCTTCCCATACTGCTCTTACCATGAACTAGAATTAGTATGGATCTTCATTCCTTACTCCTCTGAATAATGGTAGTTTGATTGCACTTGCCATACTGAACTGTGGAGGTGGGGGAGGTGGAGTGGGTGGAGATGAAGGTGAGGGGGGGTGAAGTGGGTGGCGGTGTGGGTGAGGGTGGTAGACGCGGAATTGGTTGCCTTATCAAACACACCACGCTTCTCAGCGAAACCTTCGTGAGCTTGTTCTCATTCTCTTGCGAGGGTGAAATTAGGGGATTGTTTTCTAATTCTTCACTACTTCTGCTTCTATAGATCTTTCCGCTTCGCGTAGTCCCAAACATTAATTTATTCGCATAACCTGCTTTTCACACAACAACATCTTAATCCAAGTGTTCAAAGATTTAATATACTTACCACACGGTCCCTTGAGAAAACGTCACTCTGCCTTGCTGTAGTTGCTGGTCATGTCTACCGCGAACTCAATGATAAATCGTCCTATTATTTAGTTGAGCCAGTGGTCCACAACTTGTGCTATCTCCTCTTTTGAGGCTTCTAGTCTGTGCACTAATTCCAGAGTCCACAATATTGGTTTTTCAAGCCTACACCTTCCTTGGTTGTCTGCTAACTTTGCGATCCACTCATACAACTCAGATGGAAAATATGCAAATTACAAGTGGCGATCCAACCACTGCTCCTTAGATACTCGTGGATTTCTATTTTCCTATGCCATGAACTCATGAATCTTGTTTTCCAACAACTCTTCAATTTCTTTCTTTGTAGGGTTCTAGTGGAACGACATTAGACATCCTTTATGCAGATCAAGGTCCTGACAACAGAACCATTTGTTGGCTTAGTGGGGCCTGACCTAGGTTCAGAGTGTTGGGTTGTGTTATATTCTTTCCACGTAGTTAACAGGGGGTTTGAAGGGCACCCGTAACCCCACTTTATGGGGTTCGAGGCAGCACCTCGGAAAATTTTGGTTTTGGACCCTATGTTAGGTTGGGCGGACCCACCTATAGTTTTGTGCATGATTTTCGCACATGTTTTTTGGACGCGATGGTTTTCGGTCCATGGTATTGGATGCTTTAACATGTATAAATATGTATTGTAACATTGAAAAGAAAATAATGAAAAATCAAGCTGGTAGTCCCCGTTTTGGGATCTAGGGGAAAATCTCTGTGTACATGTGTTTTATGTGTTATGATCTCACATTGTTTATTTTCTGTGTTTTAGAATTTGTATGCAGGTAATTTCTGTACGGGGTTAAAACCTACACAGAGGTGATTTAGCCAAGAAAATCTTCGTATTACTGGCCCTTTCTGCAATATTCCATGGAGCGTGGACTAAGGTCTCACCTAAAGTAGTATGGGAGGGTGCTAGAACCAGGTTTCCACACCCTTGGGGTGTTTGACGGACTTCTGGAGGTTTGCGGTCTGACTGGTCGCTATGCACACTTGCGATCCCTTGGCGACCTGCGGTGCGGCTTCCGTGCAACTCTACTTGGGGTGCAACTTGTATAATACTCAAGTTCCTTGCTATTTAAACAATTACTTAACTGGTGTGTGTGATATTTATGGTTATTACAACATATATTAGTGCGCGCAATACATAAACAAATATAAACATAAATAAGATAATGCACAACAGTCACACAGAATTAAGATAAAATTTTGTTTATAACTTTTTGTCCCAATTACATGACTCAAATCTGCCCTGCGCACTCAGCTGCAGGGGTCTGCGCACTCAGTTGTGGACTCTACTATGCCTCTATGCACTTAGCTGCAGAGCCTCTTCCTACCACTACAACCCAAGACACTTATAACTCTACTCTAAGCTCGAACCATTCCTTTTTTCTTCTCTCTTAATCGCTATCTTTACAACTTAGAGCCTCGCTCTATTTATACAATCCCATGGTCCACGGACTATGGGTAGGCTGACTTTACACTAATTTACAATACAATGTTTAGGGTGAACAACCCTATGACTCAATTGTACACTTTGCACTCCACGCTTGCAATTCACAGAGTTTTACAACATATTTGACCAAAACTTGGGCTTTGAGCCCCAAAACTTGTTGTGGGGGGATTCCATGCCCAACACTTCCTTATTTACCATATGAAATATCCAAAGGTGAAGTGGAAAATATCTAAAACAAGTCTCAAATGGGGACTTTCCTATAGAAGTGTGGACTGCTCTGTCGTAATAATGTTGCATATAAACCAACTTTTCATCCTAGGTCTTTGGATGCTTTTGGTTGTATCCCCTTAGAAGTTGCACCAAAGTATTGTTGACTACTTCTGTTTGCCCATCTGTCTGTGGATGAAATGTTGTAGATCTCTTCAACTTTGTGTCCATATTCTCCCACAATGTAGTCTAGAATGTCCTTAGAAATATTGTATCCCTTTCTGAAATGATGCTCATAGGAATTCTAAAGTGCACCTAGACATGTCCAAAGAACAAGTTTGTTGCTTCTTTCCCACTGATGGTATATTTATAGGGCATCAGAACGCACATCTTGTTGAACCTTTCAATTACCACAAACATGTATTCATGTCCCATCCTGGTTATCGGTAAACCTCCCACAAAGTCCATGGAAATGTTTTCCCAAGGACGAGTATGTACATGTAAGGGATGATATAGACCATGTTTCATGTTGCTAGGATTGTTGGTACAACAAAACATGCATCCTCTTAGGAACCTAGCTACCTGCTCTTGTACCTTGGGCCAATATAGATACCTCTACAAATTAGCCATTGTCTTCCCTACACTAAAGTTCCCTGAAACCTTGGAGGTGTGAGCCTCTTTGATGAGCTGCAAATGCTCACCTTTAGGAACACATAGCTTATCCATCCTATAGAGTAACACATCTTGGAGATGGTAGTCAATGGTGTTGTCACCATCATGCACATGACTTTGACTCTGCAACTGTTGATAGACCTCCTTCAAGTCCTCATCTTCTGAATATGCCTCTCTATATTCATCATGGGTGAATGGTTCCATATGCATAAGAGTCCCCAAATATGTAATCTTTGATGTGGGTATCCTTGGCAACAATTTGGCCAACTTGTTTGTGTTGCCCTTCTTATACTTGACCACCAAATGAAACTGTTGTAAAAGCCCTATCCACTTGTAATTCCTAGTCTATTGTAGCTTACTCTTGGCCTACAAGTATTGTAATGATTGATCATCTATGTGGATTATTGTCTCCTTTCCCATCAGGTAGTGCTTCCACTTCTTCACAAATTGCACCATTGCATAGAGCTCCTTGTCATAGGTAGGGTCGTCAAGAATTTCCACCTGAAATACTTCAAAATGGTAGCATACAAGCCTTCCTCCATGCATCAAAACAACTCCCATAGCATACCCACTTGCATTTGTCTCCACCTCAAAGATTTTTTGCAAGTTTGGTAATTCCAGAAATGGTGCTTGGATGATCTTCTTCATTATCTCTTCAAAATCCCTTTGCCAACCTTTTTTCCACTGTAAGCTCTTACCACTTGTTGTTTTGGTGTGGAGTGGTGCTTCTACCATTGAAAATGAAGCTATGAACTTCCTCAGGCACTGTGTTACCCCAACGAAACTCCCAACCTCAGAAACATTAGTAGGCACCGACCATTTCATGACAACCTCCATCTTGGAAGGATCTATCTTCAGTTCTCCTCCAATAATGACATACCCTAGATACACCAAAGGCTAATGCACAAACTCACACTTATTGAGATTTACTAGAAATTGGGGATTCTTCAATGTTTCTAACACCTGTGTCAAATGTGACTGATGCTCCTCCTATGTAGCACTATATGCCAATATATCATCCAAATAAACAATAACAAATGAATCCATAAAAGGGCGCAATACATCATTCGCTAATCTCATAAATGTAGTTGGTGCATTACATAGGCCAAATGGCACGACTAACCACTCATACAAACCTTGTTTGGTTTGAAGGTGGTCTTCCATGTATATTCTTCTTTGGCTCGAACTTGGTGATATCCAAACTTCAACTCCAACTTGGTGAGGTACTTTTCTTGCTGCAACTGATCTAGCAGATCATCTATCCCGGGAAAGGGGTATTTGTTCTTGAGCATGATTTTGTTCAAAGCCCTATAATCTATACACATGATCCAGGTGGCTCTAGAAACACTTAGTGATCAAAGAGGTCTTAGGAAAGGATCAAAAATCAAAATTCTTTGATTGCAGTGAAATCATAGTCAGATAGAAGAGCTCATCACAAGCTTTCTAATGGCACAAATGACACTCTACTCTGAGTCTATATGACCAACTAATCATTGTCAGAAGTTTGCAAGTTACAAAGAAAAGTGGGACCCATAAGGCATATGTGGTAACTCACTATCCAATTATCCAATGACACATAACACTCCATATTCTAATATTAAAACTTCCATAAAAGACATAAACCATATAAAACAAAAAGAAAATCAATTAAAAAAAAAATCATATATGGTTATATTTAAAAATATATATTACCCAAATGCCAAAGGTCAAACCAATGTGGATGTTGGAAGGGACATATATTATGAGTCATAGAAATATGGTTTTATAATATGAAAAAATAGATTCTCATAATTTGACCATCCAATAAATTTTATAACAAACCCATATAAAGCAACGATTTTATTAAAATCAACTAGGGGGTATGGGGTATGGGGTATGGTTTATATATTAATGTTGTTATAACTTTTAAACCATATGTATGATGGTTGTGACTTAAACAATCAACAATTAACAATGATTACCATATTTAAATGGTTCACTAATTTCGGCAGGTGCCAGTTTCAATTACAAATAAATGGTTTGGATACACGACAACGGTTTTTAAAATTGATTGTTGAGTTTTTAGTAAAATAAAACCTTATTGTGGGAGTCATGGGGTTTGAACCCAACCAACCAACCTAATAAGATATCTGAATTTCCAGTGTGCCATCTATGTATGCTTTGGTAAGTTTGCCCAACAAATTATATATAAACCCTTCATTTCATCCAAGCCAAGGAAGGGCCGACGGAAGCCAAGCACAAGCAGAGGAACCACGAACTGAGGAGAAGAGGAGAGCATACAAAACCTAGAGCCAAGGAGGAACTATGATGCATGAATTTCGAGACATATTCTCAGGGAATCTTTGTAGGAATATTCTTTGATTCTTGAGGGATCTTTAGATTCCCTTGGAGCCAAAGTTTCACAGTGTCAGATTCATGCTAAGTTTCTACTCAAACGAACAAGAATTTTTCTAAGGGTCTGATGGCGTGATCCATTTTCTCATCTAAGTATCAGAATTTTAGTCAGCCTAGAGGACAAAATATTTATGGAATCTTGAGGAATGTTTGAGATTCCCTAGGGGGCGAAACTAACAATTTCAGAAGCAGGTCGACTTTATACTAATTCTTCTCAGTTTTTCGCAAGGAACATGATGGTGTCATTAGATCCTTAATTTGAGCAACCGAATTCTAGTCAACCCATGAGAAGGAATCTTTGGGGAAAGTTTCAGATTCCTAGAGATCAAGATTTTGACTGAAGCAAAAAGGGGTCGATTTTATAGCCATCTTTCACGATTTTTTGCTGAGAATTCAACGGTGCAGTCCATTTCCTCAGTAAAGTTGTGTATATTCAGGTCATCCCCAGAAGTGGAGGTATAAGATGTCTTTTGTACATGCATGTAATTTGATTTCGTTGAAGATTACTAAAAGATGCCTCTTGACATTGAGTAGGGCCCAAAGATGTAACCCACATTGGTGAACTCCGTTACCAAATTTGTTTGTGTCTTTGCATCTTAAGGTTATTGTTTATTTATGCTTCCTTTATTTGTATGCATATTATGGTTACATGCCATTTTAAAAGCAATTATGTATGCATTTTTGAAGTGAAAATATTTGGATCAAGTTTGATATTAGAGCAAGTCTTCTATTGATGTGAATTGCAAGTGTATGATAAACAGGGAAAATCTCCAAAGAGGTAAAGGAAAACTTAAATCCTTTGATCTATAAGTAGGGAATGTAGCATGAAGAAGGAAAATGGTAGATGAGGATGCTCAGTTGGAGGAAGAGCAAAATTATTGCAAGGCCTTCTATGTCATGGCAAAAAAAGTGGACAAATTGTTTGCAGAGTATGAGAATATAATGGCAAAGCCAGAGAATAAGGAAGGACCAAATGATCATGCCTCAGTGAATCATGAAGGAAGAGGAGAAGAGCCTCCTGAACCTCCCTCTACACCTTCAAGTGAAATTTATTTTTCTTCCTCTTCTCATCATTCTATAGGTAGAAAAAATCATATAAATCCCTTCTCTAAGCTAGATGTCAAGTTTGATTTGATTTTGTTTAGTGGAGAATCTAATGCAGAAAAGATAGATAATTGAATTAGATAGGTTGAAGTATATTTCCATGTACAACGAATCAAAGAGGATGAAGCCAATATCCAGCAAGCATCCCTTCGATTGAGTGGCATTGCTCTCATCTGGCGGGAAGGTAAATTGTAGAAAGGTGGTAAGAGTAGTCGTAACCTTATTTCATCTTGGTCTATGTTCGTTTTAAGAGGAAAATTTTACCCATTAGGTTATAGAAAAAGGCCATGGTGCAATAATAATATTTGAAGCAAAGTAAAGTTAAAAATGTTTAGAATTTTACAGAGGATTTTAGGAAACAAGAATTAGCATTGAATGTTCCACTAGACACTGCTTAGACGTTGATGAAATATATTGGCTCTTTGCATAGTTATTTGTATCATTCATTATTATTATTTGAACCTAAAACCCTTGATGAAGCTAGTGTGATGGTTGTACATCTGGAAAGAAGGGGGGAAATGAACAAGAAGACCACCCAAAGAGGAAAACAACAACTAAGAGGAAGGAAGCAAAGCTCTCTTGTACTCATTATGAGAAAGAAGGGCATGATGAGGAACATTGCTAGAAACTACATCCGGAATTGAGGCTAAAGAGGAATGATAGAAAAGAGAAGCAGAAGACAAGTTGAAATTGTGCAACAAGATCAAGAATCTGAATCAAAGGATGATGAGAATATCACATCTACAGGATTTACAGGTATTGGAACAGTTGATCTGGGATCAGACTTAGGTGATGAAATGAATATTGTAGCTCTTGGGATTGCAGAAGATGGACCTATCAACTTGGGTTCTGATTCGGGCAATGAGACAAAGATTTTAGTAGATGTTGTGCCAAAAATAAGTAGGAAATCAAATACTGCATAGCTCCAAGAACTCAAAGAGATCAACTAAAGCATTCAGATGAAGAATGTTGAACTAAGAAGACTCCTACAAGAAGCAGATAAGGAGAAACAAAGGATGAAACATTAGCTACAAGCCAAGGGGGAGGCCTTGGAAAAGTTGCAGCATAACAAGTCTGAGGTAAAAAGTGATTCTTCAATCTCATGTTATTTTTATGATGATGATTTTGTTGCTTTTGAGAAACATACTACAGGAATTGGATCAAAATTGTTGGAAAAAAGGGGTATCAAGGAAAGGGCCTCGTCATTATTGGTCAGGGCATTGTGAATCTCATCAAGGTGGAGAAATTGCCTTGTTATGCAAGACGTGGGTATGTCAAAAAAGAGGTTGGATAATGCTCCAAGACAAGCAATGACCAACCAATAATGGATTATGGAAGCACCCCATCACATTCTAGAGATAGTGAGGATTCCACGGGCACTTATTGGAGGCCCACCAGGAATAAATGTTCTAAGATGATCCAAAAAGTTTGGAGGATAAATAATCATTATAGGCACTGCAACACGGATAGACACCAAAGAGCCACGTGTCATATACTTCATGACCAAAAAGCACCTATGAAGGAACCAACTAATGAAGATGTTCAATAAGTGAATTTGCCACAGGGAGATGACTCATTCATTTTGTCATGTGAGAGATGGTTTTATTAGCAGCTTGTTATGGCTGCATGTTGTAAATAATATGTTGCAAAATGATTGTAAAAGTGATGATGTGTTTTCCATCACTTATGAAAGAAATATGATGATGTTTTGGCCTCTTTTTGTTGATAAATGAGGTATTGGTTTCTATTATGATGTACACGTGACCAAAGAGTGTGTGTTATAAACTCTTGACAAGTATGGGGACACTTGGTTCATGATTGGTCATGTAAATGAACATATCGTTTGAAAATATTTTACTACAGGTTTATAGAGGATACAGGTGTCGATTCATCACTTATGGCTCTAAAGAACAAAGGTGAAGGACAATGAAGTGTGGCTTGTCAGGGCACTTATTGTGCAGACAAAGGAGTAGAGAAGATTGCAATTTATGTTCATGATTTTGGAGGACCAAAATCTCCTTAGTGAGGAGGAATGATCCAGGTGGCTCCAGAAACACTCAGTGATCAAAGAGAGCTCAGGAAAGGCTCAAAAATAAAAGTATTATATTGCAATGAAACTAGGGTTATATCAAAGAGCTTGTTGCAAGCTTTCCAACGGCACAAATGACACTCTAATCCGAGTTCGTATGACCAACTTATCATCGTTAGAAGTTTGGAAGTTATATAGAAAAGAATGACTCATCAGGCATATGTGGATGTTCACTGACCAATTAGCCAATCACACATGTCACTCCATCTTTGGCTCTTTGTCTCCGTAGAGAAGACAAAAAATATTATAATATTAAAACTCCCATAAAAGACAAAAACCATATAAAAAAAATCAATTTAAAAAAATCATATATGGTTATATTTAAAAATATAATATTACCCAAATTCCAAAAGTCAAACCAACGTGGATGTTGGAAGGAACATATATTATGAGTCATAGAAATATGGTTTAATATATACCATATATATATGAAAAATATATGCTCATAATTTGACCATCCAACGAATTTCATAACAAACCCATATAAAACAAAGATTTGGTTAAAATCAATGAGGGAGTATGGGGTATGGTTTATATATTAATGTTGTTATAATTTTTAAACCATATGTATGATGGTTATGACTTAGAAAACCAATAATGAACAAAATATACCATATTTAAATGGTTTGGTAATTTCGCGAGGTGGCAGTTTCAATTACAACCAAACGATTTGGATACACAACAATGATTTTTAAAACTGATTATTGCATTTTTAGTAAAATAAAACCTTATTGTGGGAGTCGTGGGGTTTGAACTCAGCCAACCCACCTAATCATATATCCAAATTTTGTAGGAATTTACAGGGTAAGTTCCTCAGATAGAACACCAAAGGACACCACTCAAAAACAAATCACAGACCAGCACACTAGTATTCTTGGTGTTGTTAAAACCTTCAAAGAGGGAAGCAATCCATGGCCTAAAACTAACATGGCCACTTTAGACAATTTATTAATGTAAAAGAAAGAAAATTTACATAATCTTCTCTCATGAATAGTCACCTTACAAATGACCCTCCATTCTCTTTAAATAGAGATCATGGACCAATCGGATGTTAAGCCACAGATCAAGTGTTAGTAATACAGAGGAGAGAATGAACTATCAGATCACTTCATGTCTAGAACATATTGTGACCGTCGGATTGTAAGTTACAAAAAGTACATACTAAAGAAACACAGTTTACCTAACTATACACTAGACCAAGTTATACTTAATTATTTCCTATGTGTCGGAATATCCTAACATCCCCCCTTAAGAGCAACTTGGGATAGGATTAAATGATGTACAAAGATGACACAACAGGAGAAGGAATGAGGCATTAGAATCTATCCCCCTATTATCACCAAAAATTTGATCATCTAGCGTAATTTACTAGATGGATTGAAGTATACCATGCAAAGCCAATTTTAACCTTGTAAAAATTGCTTTCACTGTGAGAAATTACCTAGTAAACCACCTTTATTAAGTAATTTATAGTTAAACCCTTGAAGAATAATTAAATAAATCACTATTTATTTGATTTTCTTCTAGGAATAATTAACTAAACCATTGTTTTAATATTATTCATTGTTAAATTTGACCCAATCATGAAAAATAAATAAGAATAATTAATTAATCACTAATTAATTATTATTCCTTAACTAATTCATTGAGAGATATTAATAAATCATTTATTTATTTATTATTTCTAAATAAAAGTTTAAATACTTTTTTCCCTCCTAAATAAATATAATAAAATATTCCAAGTGGTTATTCCAAGAATGAGATCAATATTATTTTATTATTACTAATTATTTGAGGATAACTCAAAATTTTGTTATAAATAGAAGGGTTTTCCATTCATTATTCACTTTTGATTATTTTCATTGTTGCACTCATTGTTGTAACTCTGATTATTTTCATTGTTGCACACCATATTTTTACTGGGTTTATGCATTATAGAGGAGAGAGACTCTACAAAAGCTGAAAGCATTTGAGGATAGCCAAGAACCCATCCCATAGAGGGGGACTGGTAACAATTATCTGTTCTCTTCACAGGTGTTATTATAAAATTATTCTTTACATATCTGGTTCCCATTGGATGTTTTGGAGTTATAACTCTTTATTTCATTGTTTAACTATGATTATAGCATAATTCAGAATTTTGGCAAGCTTTGTTTCTATCAATAGCTATAGATCTACAATGTTTAGTAGTCATTTCTATTGTTGGGATCATTTGTTATCCACGATCTTAAGTGGGTTCTTTTCGTACATCATTAAGAAGAAAAAATTACAACAAATTGGCGACTTCATTGGGTTTATACTTCAAATCCAAAAACTTGGGTGACCTTTGGTTTTCGGCTTAGGGTTTCTTCTTTTTTCAATTCTATTAATGTTTCGTAGTGTTTTAACCCTAGATCTGATAAATTTCTGACTTTCGTAATCTTTTTGGTCGTTTCTGCAGGTCAAAGGAACTAGTCGCGGCAAAGGCGACATATTTTTTTTTTATTTTTTATTTTTTATTTTTTATTTTTTAT
>APFE031075362.1:48062-59098 GCA_000404065.3 Pinus taeda | reverse complement strand
ATATACGCTACTTCAGTTAATGGAACTCGCGTGTACACGCAACTGTGTTTAAAGAAACTAGCGTATATCTAGCAAACATATGATTCAATTAATTCATCATATGTTGATATTTAATCAGTGCATCAGAACTTCATTAACCATAAAAAAAGTAACTAGGCGCAGTAAAAACAGAACAGACCATCACACATAAGAAACACACATGAACACCAAGATATTTGGTGGAAGCCCAATGCCAGACAAAAACCACCTGATGTTGTCTTCCTTTTAATATAAGAAGAACCTGTTTACAATCTTGTACTAGTGCAGACTCATACCAGTATGCAGGAACCCACCTACAGAAGGCTACAACCTTATCTCATTCTCCAGCTTCTACTAGAAGGGAGCTACAATCCCCTGGCTTTTGTACTAGTCGATCTGTTTACTAGTACATAGGCGCCGACCTACTGAAGGCTGCAACCTTCACTCCTTTTCTAGCTACTACTAGAAGGGAGCTACAAACCCCTAGCTCTTGCACTGGCTGATATGCTTACTAGTACATAGGCGCCAGCCTACAGAAGGCTACGACCTTCTCTCTTCCTCCAGGGACCACGTTTCATAAATTTTCACACTGGATACTCTTGGAACACAACAACACAATCTAAAAGGCCACGTTTCATCCAATTTTCATACTAGACCCATCAACAACATTAAAGCTCAAAATCGATCACCACTGCAATACAACCATTGCATTAACCAATCATCATTCTCTGAATCACCCACAACTGAATCACTCAGTCAACAAAACACAGTCACCAGAACACAGAGCAGAACCCAGATCTCTGTAACAATCATCAGAAGCAACTAATACTTCAACCATCAAGTTCATAAGGTATATGCTACTTGGCTGTGTCGAAACAATGTGTATATGCCCTTTTACCAAAGGGAACCAACATACAAATATGAAAATAATTACTTATACCTTCACTGCAATTTTCTACTTCAGACATAACCAGATCATCATATATAAAGGATAAAACATGCGTCAGTATTTAGATCTAAACTATTCATGATCATACCATATAATGATAATGCATTTTAGTCTTCATGATCCCGATCCATCAACCTTCATTCGCCACATAGGTGCATCCTTAGCAAAGCATCACAAACCCATAACCTGCATACTGGATCTCACACTTCATCAACTATTCAATACTTGCACACATGGCCTAATGATATTATCCTCTTTTTATAGTTTTAGGCCTTTCTCAATACCATGGACCAAAACCACTTAGGACCGATACCTTGGACCAAATACCTAGGGTCAATACCTCAGACCAGATACCTTGGACCAATACCATGGATCAAAATACCATGGACCAAAAACTTGGTTTTCCAACATGTACGCACTTTCCCTCATTTTCCAACATGTACGCGCTTTCCTTCTTGTGAAAGGGCGTGCATATGTTATACACCCCTTTTGTTCTGTTAACCGCGTGTATACGTTCCTTTGTCAAGGTGAACCTGCGTATACCTCTCTTTATTCATTCTTTGTAGTCTAATCATTAATTCTTTACTATTGACCTGCTGCACTATGATTTGTCATCTGAGTGAGTTGCCATAAAGGACAACACCTGTATCATAATGCCAACACATACTCGTGTCCCAATCTAGATGGCCTAAAGCTTCTGCAAAGGTGTCAGGATCATAATTTGCTGAAGCTTGATTCAGTAAAGAAGAGGCTCTATCAGTCTGAGAACATGTATGACGTTGATCTGTAGGATCACCTATAAGAGAACCTGCAAAATCCTAAGTAGCACGAACTCATTTCAGAAGTTGAGGAGCTGAAGGAGGATCTTGAGAAGGTGGGGGAGGGTTTTCATCCTTGCTGTCATCATCTAAAGAAGAAATATTTTCAGAAGTAGAAGGGATAGAGAGAGGTGGCACATATGTTGAACTAGGCTCAAAGGTCGATATATTTTCACCAAACTTTGCATCTCTTCTAATGATAACATTTTTTGATTTAGGTTGAAGAGGTCTATATCCTTTGAAATCTTCAGAATATCCAACAAAAATACAATTTTCGCTCTTAGATTCTGAGGATTTATGTTTCTCATCTGGAATATGGTTCCATGCTTCACTTCCAAAAACACGAAAGTGACTTACATATGGTTTAATTGAGCTTCATGCTTCTTCTAGAGTGACATTTTTTAAGACCTTAGTAGGAGTGCGATTTACTATGTAATTTGCAGAAGTAATTTATTCTACCCAAAAATTAAGACTAAGTCCTTTAGATTGAAACATAGAATTAGCCATTTCCTTTAATGTGTGATTCTTCCTTTTAGCTACACCATTTTGCTTGGAGTACATGGAAAAATATGTTGCAATTGAATTCCATTCCAAGTGCAAAATTTGATGAATTTGTTGTTCACATATTCTTCGTCATTATTAGATCTTAGCTTAATAATTTGATGTCCAGATTGTTTCTTAACAAAGTCCTTAAAGGCTAAGAACATGTTAAGGACTTCACTCTTGAGTTTTAAGAAGTATACCAAGTGCGTCTGGAGAAATCATCAATGAAAGTTAAGAAATACTTGTAGCCAGAGATTGAAACAACTGGAAGTGGACCACATAAATCACTATGCACAAGTTGTAAAGGGGTTGAGGTGTGCCAAGAGGCACGTTTTTCAAAACTATATTGATGATGTTTTCCAAGTACGCATCTGGAACAAACACCATCTCTGCAATATACCATAGGAAGACCTATCACCATATTTTTTTTACATAGATTTTGAAGGGAGTGATAGTTTAAGTGAACAAATCACTTATGCCAAAGTTTTCTCACTTCATCATTATGAGCAAAAAATATCGAGGGAAGAGTTAATGACTCAAATTTGTTAAACTTATATAACCTTGTAGAATCATCAACAATTCTAGTAGCTAAAATCTGTCTATGATCTCTTAAGTCCTTAATTACAACATCATGAGGTGAAAATTCAAAGGTTTTACCTTCACTTGAATGAGTTATCTAATATATAGATAGAAGGTTGCAGGATAAGGTAGGAACATATAATACATCATTAAATTGACCATTGTCTAGATGAATAGTTCCAATCCCTACAACACTAAGAGATCTATCATCGCCACATAAATATTTTTGATGTTACAATCATTTAAAGAAGAAAACACGGCTTTGGTTTTGGCCATGTGATAAGAAGCTCCAAAATCAATGAGTCACTCATGAAAATGAGAAGAATAAGATACCTTTAGTGCATAACCAAACCGAGACACTTGACAACCACATGAAGAAAGTGTTATTCCTAATATTGAAGTTGAAGTTGAAGAGTGCTCCAAATGGATGCTATGCTCTTCATTGTTGCTTCCAAGGCTTCCATCTTATTAAAGCATTTTGATTATAAGTGGCCATCATGATTTCAAAAGTTGTAATGTCTATCAGTTTTCTTCCCTTTGTTTTTAGTTGCCTTATCATTTTGTTGAGTTGATTTTTCATTGTGAGACTGAAATTGCTTAGGACCCTTGTTTGGTTTAGGACCATTCTTTTTAAGATGATGCTTCTTAGGATTCCTTTAACTTGGTTGTTGTTGGGCCACTAAGGCTTTCTTAGAAGAGTTTCCAGTATTAAGAAGAAAAAGATG
This sequence comes from Pinus taeda, assembly GCA_000404065.3. Lineage (NCBI taxonomy): Eukaryota > Viridiplantae > Streptophyta > Pinopsida > Pinales > Pinaceae > Pinus > Pinus taeda. Next base: position 55,466 of record APFE031075362.1, on the reverse strand, counting down.
TAAGAGTTTTTCTTTCTATCCTATTAAATAATCACAAAGGACATCAAAAGAGGGGGACTTGTGGTCTTTTCCTTGACAAATAAAAGCTTCTCTAGTAGAATGGAAGGTCGAAACAAACACAGAGTAGGCTGGTCCTAACTTAGTAAGAATGGAATAGATAAGGCTACCATCTTCTTTATTAACCTTAACACCTTCCAAGAGAAGTCTAAGGGCCTTGAACTCCGACAAAAAATCTTTGATAGAAGAAAAATTATTGGGGTCCAACATAAGCAACTCATTTTCGAGTTGATGGGCTCTAATTTCATTTTTAATTCCAAAAAGTTTATTAAGTTGTTTCATTGCTTCATCGAGGGTATCAATTTATGTGATATGGAATCTAAGGTTTAGAGAAATAGACATCCCTATCAAACCATGTGTTTGATATTGTTTATTTTCCCATTGGGCTTGCTTATCTTCATCTTTAGGTTTAGACTCTTGGTCTGAGGCTATTCTATAAAGACCTTTACCTCTAAGTAAATCTACAATGTAGGATAGCCATTGGAAGTAGTTGGTGTTGTCAATAATAACTAGGCATGGAATTTCCATTTGAAAAAAAATTGAAGCTGTATATGCTAAAACTAAGTGTTCCAATGGAAATGTCTCAAAAAATTAGGTTGATTAAAAAAAACGGCTCTAAAAACGACTTCTGGATGAAGAAGTTATGGCTTTTTGAATAAACGTTGTTGAAGATGTCGACAAACTACATGAATGTTGGGAAGTGAATGATAATGTTTAATTTTAAAAAATTTCCCCCCTGCCCCTCCCCCTCCAAACTTAATCTAATTAGCTCACTTTAAAAAAAAATACTTTATGTGACCCACTTTTATAAATAAATGAAAGTCACTTTACAATGGTAATTTATGAACTATCCAATAAATTATAACTTAAATAAAAGATAAATTGACTTTAGAATTATAAGTGACTCACTTTTTATAATGGGTGAGAACATTTTTACATAAAGTAAATTTAAAACATAAGTTACATGTGTCTTTTGAAAAAATAACTCAACAAAAAGAAAGACTTGAACTGAATACCTCTATTATCATAAAATAACCTTAGACCAAGTGAGCTAGTTTAAAAGGTTAGTAATTTATGGAAAGAAGGAATGGTTTTTTCTTTTTTTTTGGCTCGTTGAAGCTTTGGAGTGCGTGCTTACTTGGAAAACCCATTTTTGCCTACAAAACAAAAAATAGCCACACAAACCAAAATGAACAAGCAAAAGTAATCCAAGCCTTGCGGATTAAAGTTAGATTTAACTGAAAACTAATATTTTCCTTAATGTTTCTGATTTTCCGAGATCACACTAAGGTGCAATGGAAAAGAACATATGCATGAGAAAAATATTTTCTTTCTGTTTCTGGTTTGCCCAAATCACAGAGTCGCGGGGCAAAAAACATATGCAGAAATGAAAGGTATAGATCTAGTAATAAAAAATTATAAAGGACTATAAATTGAAATAGACAGAGGGATAAATAACTATAACTGCAAATAAAGGTTGTATACCTCGAGAGCTTAAAAATGATGTAGCTGGGGCTACCAGATTTTTTTTTTGCATGAAACGAAAGGGTTTGCTCACTAGAACCAATGCTTTTAACACAATAGAGTAGTCCTCTCGCCCTGAAAATGGTAAGAAATAATAGATATAGGAAATGGAAATTGGATGCAGTTGTACCGGCTTTTGATTTGGATGACCAATGGATGCGGCCCTCGAATAAATTTGATACCATGTAGGAATTTACAGGGTAAGTTCCTTAGATAGAACACCAAAGGACACCAGTCACAAACTAATCACATATCAGTACACCAGTATTCTTAACGTGGTTAAAACCCTCCAAGAGGGAAACAGTCCATGGCTTGACCCAACGCGACCACTTCAGGCAATTCATTAATGTAAAAGAAAGAAAATTTACATAAGCTTCTCTCATGAACAATCACCTTACAAATGAACCTCCATGCTCTTTAAATAGATATCATGGACCAATCGGGGGTTATGCCATAGATCAAGTGTCGGTAATATCGAGGAGAGAATGAACCGTCAGATCACTTCATGTCTAGAACATATCGTGACTGTCAGATTGTAAGTTATAAAAAGTACATACTAAATAAACGCATTTACCTAACTATACATTAGACCAAGTTATGCTTAATTATTTCCTATGTGTCAGAATATCCTAACAAATTTCCAATGTTCCATCTATGTATGCTTTGGTAAGTTTGCCTAGCAAATTATATATAAACCCTTCATTTCATCCAAGTTAGATAAGGGTTGACGGGAACCAAGCACAAGTGGAGGAACTACAGAGGAGCAGAGGAGAGCGCACAAAACCCAAATCCAAGGAGTAACTATGCTGCACAATTTTCATGAAAAATTATCAAGGAATCTTTGCAAGAATATTCTTTGATGCTTGAGAGATCTTTAGATTCCCTTGGAGCTAAAATTTCACGGCACCTGATTCATGCCAAGTTTATACTCAAACGAACCAGAATTTCACTAGGAATCTAATGGCATGATCAGTTTTTTGATAAGAGCAACGAAATTTCAGTCAGCTCGCAGAACAAAATACTTATGGAATCTTGAGTGATCTTTGAGATTCCCTACGGGCCTGAAATTGACAATTTTAGAACCTGGCCGACTTTATACTCATTCTTCTCAATTTTTCGCAAGGAACATGATGGTGTGATCAAATCCTTCATATGAGCATCCTAATTCAAGACAAACCATGAGAATGAATCTTTAGGGAATCTTTAAGATTCTTGGGGGTACAAATTTTTACTGGAGTAGAAAGGGGTTAAGTTTATAATCATTTTTCATAATTTTTCGCCAAGAATTCAAAAATGCAGTCCATTTCTTTAGTAGAGGTGTGCATTTTTAGGTCATTCCCAGAAATGGAGGTATAAGGCATCTTTTGTACATGCATGTAATTTGATTTCATTGAAGATTAATGAAAGAGGCCTCCCCACATTGTGCAAGGCCGAGAGACGTAACCCACTCTGAGTGAACTCTGTTATCGACTTTGTTTGTGTTTTTTCTTTTTATGGTTGTTATTTATTTCTTCTTCCTTTATGTGTATGCATCTTATGGTTACATGCCCTTTTAAAAGCAATTATTATACCTCTTTTAAGTGAAAATATCAGGATCAACACATCTGCTAAGTCTCATCTTTCTTCGACACAATAATGATGAGTGACCCACATGGTGATGTACTTAGTTTAATGGCACCATGTTCTAGTAGTTGTTGTAATTGTTTCTTCACCTCACTTGATTCTATAGCAGATTGCCTGTACAACCTAATATTTTGCAATGGGTAGTCTGGAAATAGTGTTAGGATATTTCGACACATAGGAAATAGTTAAGTATAACTTGGTCTAGTGTAGAATTAGGTAAATTGTGTTTCTTTACTATGTATTTTTGTAACTTACAATCCAACAATCACGATATGTAGTGATCTGAGAGTTCATTCTCTCCTCGTTATTATCGACACTTGATCCATGACTTAACACCCGATTGGTCCATGATCTCTATTTAAAGAGCATGGAGAGTCATTTGTAGGGTAACCATTCATGGGAGAAGCTTATGTAAATTTTCATTATTTTATTAATAAATTGCCTGAAGTGGCCGCATTGGCTCAGGCCGTGGACTATTTCCCTCTTTGAAGATTTTAACCACGTCAACAATACTGGTGTATTGATTTGTGATTTGTTTGTGAGTGGTGTCCTTTGGTGTTATGTCTGAGGAACTTACCCTATAAATTCCTACATGGTATCAGAGCTATTTGAGGTCCACATCCGTTGGTGATCCAAATCTGAAGCCGGTAGAACTGCATGTGATTGTCGTTTCCTAGATCTACTATTACTGATTGCTTTCAGGCTAAAAGGACTGCTTTATTGTGTTAGGAGCATCTGTTCTAGTGAGGAACCTCTTTTGTTTGATGCGAAAAGTTTTTCGGTAGCCCTAGCTATGTCATTTTTAAGATCCGGAGGTATACAATTTTTATTTGCAGTTTTTAGTTATTTTCTCTTTGTTTATTTCAGTTTATTTTATTATCAAATCTATACCTTTCATTTCTGCATATGCTCTTTGCCCCGCGACTCTGTTCGATTTGGGAAAATCAAAAACAGAAAGGAACAATTTTTCTCATGCATATGCTCTTTTCCGCTGTGTCTTAGTGTGATCTTGGAAAATCAGAAACATTGAGGAAAATATTTAGTTTCCAGCTAAAGCTAACTTCAAGCCATAAGGTTTGTTTTTTTTGTATGTTCGTGTTGGGTGTTGTGCTTTTTGTTTTGTAGGCAAAAAAGAGCTTTCTCAAGTAAGCATGCACCCCAAAGCTTTAGTGACTAATTAAAAAAAAAAAAAAAAAAAAAAAAATTTTAATCTAACTCACTTGGTCCAAAGCTACTTCATGAGAATAGAGGTCTTGAGTTCAAATCCTTCTTTTTGTTGAGCTAATTAGATTAAGTTTGGAAAGGGGGTAGATTTTTTTTTAAATATAACATTATCATTCATTTTAGCACATTCTCGCACTTCGTCGGCATCTTCAGCAACTTTTCTTCAAAAAGCCATAACTTCTTCATCCGGAAGCCATTTTTAGGGCCGTTTTTTTTAATCAGCCTAAGTTTTCGAGATATTTCCATTGGAACACTTAGTTTTATAATCTATAGCTTCATTTTATGTTAAAATGGAAAATCCATGCCAAGTTATTCTTGACAGCACCAACTACTTCCATTGGTGGTCCTACATTGTGGATTTACTTAGAAGTAAAGGTCTTTATAGAATAGCTTCAGGCCAAGAAACCAAATCGAAAGATGAAGATAAGGCAACCAAATGGGAAAATAGGCAAGATCAAGCACGTGGGTTGATAGGGATGTCTTTTTCTCCAGACCTTAGATTCCATATCGCAGAACTTGATACTTCTAATGAAGCAATAAAACAGATCACTAAATTTTTTGGGCTTAAAAATGAATTTAGAGCCCATCAACTCGAAAATGAGTTTCTTACATTGGACCCCAATAATTTTTCTTCCATTGAAGAGTTTTTTCCAAGTTCAAAACCCTTAAACTTCTCTTGGAAGGTGTTAAAGTTAAGAAAGAAGATGGTAACCTTATCTATTCCATTTTTACTAAGTTGGTACCAACCTACTCTGTGTTTGTTTCCACCTTCCATTTTACAAGAGAAGCCTTCATTTCTCAAGGACAAGACTACAAGTCCCCTTCCTTTGATGCCTTTTGTGATTCTTTAATAAGAGAACAAGAAAAACTCTTACATCTTGGTCTTCTTAATCTTGGAATCTCTTCTAAGAAAGCCTTAGCTGCTTAGCAGCAACCAAATTCAAAGAATCCTAAGAAGTCGTATCCTAAAAAGAATGGTCCTAAACCAAACAAGGGTCCTAAGCAATTCCAGTTTCAAAATGAAAAATCATTTCTACAAAATGATAAGGCAAATAAAAACAAAGGGAAGAAGATTGATAGACGTTTTCACTTTTGTAATCGAGATGGCCACTTAGAATCCAAATGCTTTAAGAAGATGGAAGCCTTGGAAGCAACAATGAAGAAGCATAACATCCATTTGGAGCACTCTTCAACCTCAACTTCATCTTCAGGAATAGCGCTTTCTGCATGTGGTTGTCAAGCATCTCGGTCTGGCTATGCACTAAATGTATTTTCTTCTTCTCATTCTCATGAGTGGTTTATTGATTCTGGAGTTTCTTATCACATGGCCAAAAACAAAGCCATGTTTTCTTCTTTAAATGATTGTAACACCAAAAATATATATGTTGGTGATGATAGATCTCTTAGTGTTGTAGGGACTAGAACCGTTCATTTAGACAATGGTCAATTTAATGATGTATTATGTGTTCCAAACTTATCCTGCAACCTTCTATCTGTATATCAGATAACTCATTCAGGTGAAGGTAATATCGTTGAATTTTCACCTCATGATGTTGTAATTAAGGACCTAAGAGATCCTAGATAGATTTTAGCTACTGGCATTGCTGATGATTCTACAAGGTTGTATAAGTTTAACAACTTTGGGTTATCAAATCTTCCCTCGGTATTTGTTGCTCATAACGATGAAGTGAACAAACTTTGGCATGAGCGATTTGGTCACTTAAACTATTACTCCCTTTAGAATCTATGTAAAGAAAATATGGTGACAGGTCTTCTAATGGTATCTTGCAGAGATGGTGTTTGTTTCGGATGTGTACTTGGAAAACATCATTGGGATAGTTTTGAAAAACTTGCCTCTTGGCACACCTCAACCCCTTTACAACTTGTGCATAGTGATTTATGTGGTCCACTTCTAGTTGTTTCATTCTCTGGATACAAGTATTTCTAAACTTTCATTGATGATTTCTCCAGACGCACTTGGGTATACTTCTTAAAACTCAAGAGTGAAGTATTTAACATGTTCTTGGCCTTTAAGGCCTTTGTCGAAAAGCAATCTGGACATCAAATTCTTAAGCTAAGATCTGATAATGGCAGAGAATATGTTAACAACAAATTCATCAACTTTTGCACTGAGAATGGAATTCAAATGCAACACACTGTTCCATATACTCCACAACAAAATGGTGTAGCCGAAAGGAAGAATCTCACCTTAAAGGAAATGGCTAATTGTACGCTTCAATCTAAAGGACTTAGTCTTAATTTTTGGATAGGAGCAATTAATTGTGCAAATTACATAAATCGCACTCCTGCTAAGGTTTTGAAGAATATCACTCCAGAAGAAGCATGGAGTTCAATTAAACCAGATGTAAGTCACTTTCGTGTTTTTGGAAGTGAAGCATGGGCCCATATTCCAGATGAGAAACATAAAGCTTTAGAACCTAAGGGTGAAAAATGTATTTTTGTTGGATATTTTGAAGATGTCAAAGGATAATAGACTTATTCCACTTAAGTCCAAAAATGCTATCATTAGAAGAGATGTAAAGTTTGTTGAAAATATATCGGCCTACGAGCCTAGTTCGGCGGATGTGCCACCTCTCTCTATCTCTTCTACTTTTGAAAATATTTCTTCTGCAGATGATGAAAGCAAGGATGACAATCCTCCCCCACCTTCTCAGGATCCTCCTTAAGCTTCTCAGCTTCCAAAATGGGTCCATGCTACTCGGGATGCAGTAGGTGCTCTTGCCGGTGATCCTACAGATCAGTGACGTACATGTTCTTAGTTCGATAGAGCCTCTTCTTTACTAGCTCAAACTTCAACGAATTATGATCCTGACACCTTTGCAGAAGCTTTAGGGCATCCAGATTGGGACACAACTATGAATGAAGAATATCGTTCATTATTGGCAAATGATACATGGGATCTTGTTCCTCTACCAAAGGGATGAAAACTTGTTAGATGCAAATGGGTTTATAGAA
>APFE031075362.1:0-11150 GCA_000404065.3 Pinus taeda | reverse complement strand
ACTTATTTATTTTTGGGGTAGAAGAGGGATCCTGAATTATTGAGAGCAAAAGGGGTTGTTCCTCCAAAGAATCATGTAAGACCTTTGACATAGGTTTGCTCATTTAGATTTCCCCTTCTTCCTTTCTACTAGATAGATGAGCTTGAACACACAAAGTAGAATGTTGAGTACAGGCATGGGGATTCCCATTGTGGATATAGAATCATGGTTGGACCAAAATTCCCCTTGCAGGCAGTTCATATTTTCCATCAAGACTTCATCAGTCGAAGGTTATAACCAAGCAGAGAGAAGACAGACACAAGACTGACCAAGTGTTGCAGTGTCATGAGTCTCTTCAAATTTCAGCCACATACTCTATTCAAAAGGCAGAGCATAGTAGTTGGCAGCACTTATTTCCGGAAAAAAAATAGTAATATACCAAAAAAACAAAACAAATGTGACTAAAAATAGTAAGGAAAGCAAACAAAGTGAAAACAAAGGTAATAAGCAAAGCCACAAGGTAGAAAACAACAAGTAGCAAGGAAAATATGTACATGGCACGGGCGTGGCCAGGCCTACTGAAAATAATGCTTGAGATCTTGGTCATTGACAAGAAGGTTGTCAATCCTCTCGTCAAGTGATTGCATATGATACGTGTGTGGGCCAAGCTTCTCGTGGACTGTATATGGACCAATCCATAGGGACTGGAACTTTGTATGTTTGCTCTTATCTTCATGGGGCTTATCCCATTTTAGAACCAAGTCACCAACATCAAGTTAGATTTCCCAGCAAACTTCTTATTGAACCATCTCTTGATATGGTTTTGGTGGAGTGTGAATTTTTCTTTTGCTTTCATCCTTTCTTCCTGAAGCTTATGGAGAGCATCCATCCTATGTTGAACTAGCTAGCAAGGCTTGCCTTGGGATTTTTGGGAAAGCTGAAGTGCAGGCAACTAGATATTTGGTGAAAGCATGGCTTCTTTACTATAAACCAAGAAGTATGGTGAGGTAGTTATAGAAGGCTTGGGAGTCACACAATCAACCCATAATGCATTCGTTAGGGTGGCATGCTAGTTACGCTGCTCATAGAAAATAGCCTTCTTGATTATATGGATAAGGTTTTTATTTGTGGATTCTACTAGACCATTTCCTTGTGGGTAATAGTTAGATGAATGCTTTAACACAATACCATTTTGTAATGCAAAGTCATAGATTTTTAAAGATGAAAAATAAGTTGCATATAAAAAACAAGTGATACTGGAACACTAAAGCATGAGATGATGTTCTACTAGAGGACGTCAATCACCTCCTGGTCGTTCACTTGTTTGAGTGGAACTGCTTCTGTCCACTGTGTGAAGTAGTCAATTGATGTTAGGATGTAGCAGTGTTGTTTTGACAAATGAGGGAAAATTTCCCCAATGATGTCCAAACCCCACTGTTGGAATGGTTCGATCACTGCAACGACGTGCAGTGGGGTTGCTGATCTCCATGTTCTGTCAACGCATCACTGACAAACCAGGCACTTGTAGACATAAGCATGTGCATCCTTGAATAATGTGGGCCAGGAGAAACCGGCTTGCATAACTTTGTGTGCAATGGTGTTTCCTGCAAACTGACCCCCCGACAGTCTGTCATGCAAATCTTGAAGTACCTTCTCTGATTCATGTGCCTCCAAGCACCTAAGCAAAACTCCATTACTATGCTTTCTATAAAGCACTCCATGCACCGACTGATATTCTAGAGCTTTCAGGCCCAATTCCCTCTTATTTTTGATGGAAAAGTGAGAGGGTATGGTGTCGTGCTGCAGGTACTAGCGCACATCTACGTACCAAGAGGTTCCATCTTCAGTGGGTGTTGCTTGCCTTATATCATACATCTTAATCTCCTACTCCCATCCAACAAGCTCTTCTTCGCTCTTTAGATCGTGTACTACTTAAGTTGCAAGTCTGCAGGACCCATGTCCTTTGATCATGTGAATTGGATTGAATTCAAGATCATATTCTTGCAAGCCTATCATCTAGTCTGCATGTCGTTCACCCAGTTCTTGTTGTACAAGCAATGTACAGACTGCTGGGTGAGGGACAAAGACTATGCAGTGGTTCTTTAGCAAGTAGGTCCTGAAGTGTTTCACTACCTTGTAAACTGCATAAGCTTGCTTGTCAACGACGGGGTATTTGAGTTCTGGTCCCTACATGCTTGTGCTCATGAAGGATATTGGGCGTTCATTGCTCATCTCATCCTTCTGAGTGACTACTATAGCTAGTTAATTGTCGAAGGCGAAGGTGTATAGCAGGAAATCCTTCTCAAAGTTTGGGTTGTAGAGTGTAGGTGCTTTCGCAATGGCCTGCTTGATCTAGGTGAATGCATATTTTTCCCTCTTATCCCAGCTATAGACTGCATCTTTCTTGATCATGTCGTGCATGGGCTTAACTATCTGCATATAATCCGAGATGAAATTCCGGAGGAAGTTTATCTTGCCCAAGAAGGACTGCACGACTTTCTTGTTGGATGGGTAAGGGATTTGTGTGATAATCTGAACCCGGTCTGGATCCACCTTGATCTCGCTTTTGGCAACAATGTGTCCGAGGAGGTTCCCCTCTGACACTGTGAATATGCTCTTTTTGGGATTCAAGGAAATCCCGTATCTCCGACATCGCTCAATTTTTTTCTTTATATGGCATATGTGGTCCTCTCGTCTTCTTGAGAACACAGTCACATCATCGAGGTATACCACTACACTCTGTCCGATGATTCCATGAAAAGCGATGTCCATGGCATGCTGAAATGTTGCACCTGCATTTATAAGCCCAAATGGAATTCGTCTGTAAGAAAACATACCCCACTTGGTATAGAAAGTAGTTATGAGTCTATCAGGTTTCGCTTCTAAAACCTGATTGTATCCTAAGAAATCATCAAGAAGGGAAAACATATGTGCCCTAGATACTGTTTCCAAAATAAGGTCCATAGACAACACGGAGTAGTTGTCTTTGTCCGAGGCGCAGTTTACGTTTCGGAAATCGACACACAAGTGGATTTCCCCAGACTTCTTACACATAGGAACAAGATTTGAAACCCATGTGGAATGACAAACTTTGTATATGATTTTTGCATCCAACAGCTTAGTAAGCACTTTCTGTATGAGGGTTTCAAGTGATGGATGTACTTTCCTCAACTTCTATTGATATGGCTTGACCCTTTCTTTGATCGGGATGATGTATTGGATGATCTACATGTCATAAGTTTTCAGATCATCATACATCCACGTGAACACATCTTGGTACTGTTTGAACAAGCGGATAAAGGCCTACCGCTCTTGCTGTGTACAAGATGTACCAAGATTGACAAAATTCGGATCTTGTTATATTCCTAGGTTAATCAATTCGTGCTTCATGGTGGAACTGTGGGTCTTGTTGTTCCTTGGCCCTAGAAAACGTTCTTGCAAGTCATAAGGCTTTTCCAATGTTGCCACACCCTTTGTGATAAGGTGGCCTTTCTTGTTACCATCTTTAGCTTGTAGAGAGCGCTTATGCTCGTCATTGTCTATCACTACACCTTTGAAGATGTCAGCATTGGCCATGAAATGCAGTATCTGTTGATCATCATTAAACACACATAATTTAGTTATGTTTTCTGGGATAGAAGGTTTGTACAAAATTCAATAGAAAATCTATCCCTAATCGGTGACATTCTTGAAGTTGCATTTTCTAGTGCATTGGTAGTTGCATTATGCGTATGTGGTAGAGAAATGATATTAAATGCTTGGAAGTTTGAGATTAGTCGCCATACCTCTTGCTTGTAACTTTTGAGATGCGGTGATAAACAATGAATGGTGTTACATACATGTCGTGCCACTATCTATGAATCACCTACCACTTTGAGTGCAACCACGTTGAGGCTGATGGATTTCTGCAAGCCTAACATGAGTGCTTTGTACTCAAAAATGTTGTTTGTGCACTCAAACTCCAAGCAACTTGAAACTAGATGCTTCCTGTTGTAAGGGTTGATCAAGACACACCTAGCTCCTAAGTCGTCCTGTGTCTTTGTTCCATCAAAGTTCATGGTTCAGAACTTGTCTATACACAGACCGTTAGATGTGCTAGTATTACTGCTACTACTATTACTATTGGTACAATGCACTGTACAAGTTTCATTACCATCAATTGGGCAAGGAAGGAGTCCCAACTGCATGTCTGGTGGGGTTGGAGCTAGCCATGTAGGATAACACCCTAATGTTCTTTCAAGGAGGTAGTGGCCAAAGATGAGATCTGCGAAGGCCAACGATTCATTCTCGCCATTAAGGGAAGTGACATTATGCTTCAGGTACCTCTCGGATAACACCCGGATTTGGTTGCACATTCCCTTATACAAAAGCCACTTGTGAGACAAGTCTGTAGCAAGATATTTGTCTAGCTTGCTGGACCAGTATCTACTAAGTAGTAGACCGTATGCTTCTGGTATGTCCACAACCATTATGTTAATGCATTGGTGGACTCGATCGTCTTGAGATAGTTGGATGATCATGTCTCAAATTTCAACAATGTTGTTATTGATGTTCGATCAAGTTGGATGATCCACACAGAGGTATTGCTCCATTCTGCATTGATCTTCTTTGCAATGGAGAGAGGCATGACGTTGGCTGTTGCACAGAAATCAACCAAGAAGTTGTGAACATTGCAATTGAAAATTTCAAAAGATAGCAGGAATGGAGGGCAACCTGAGTTCACTTCTTCCATCCAGAGTGTATTGATCACAGTGGAAAGTGATCTGAGAGGTGTGCTTGCTCCCTTTCTAGTAGAGTTTGCATTGTTCGTTGTTGTCTTTCCCAATGCATGCAGCAAGATATCTCGCTAACTTTGGATCTTGGCTAACTCGAACAAACTAATGTTCGCTCGAGTTTTCTTCATGTCATCAACAATGTTGTAGTCCAGAGGTGGTATACTTACTGAGGTGTCTGGGGTAGAAAAGATGTTCATGTTATCCGATGGAGTGTTTTGCAGCTTGCTGCTCATGGATGGACCCGAACTTGTTTTGTGTTTTTTCTTTGGGGGGGCTGGTGGGTTGGCCTTCCTTATCAACTGCCTCACCTTCTCTTGCATTTCCCCAAGTGTGGGGGGAGCCCCTTTACTCCTGAGATTGTAATGGTTAGTTTGTTGTTGGGGTTTCTTCTCGGTATTCATCTTGGACTTTGTTCACGAGCACTAATACATGTTCACCACATGCCCAGAGCTTGATGGCTCATCAGGTGAAACCTCTTCTTCATCATCAATGTCTTCCAGCTACTCCTACATATTTATTTTCACATCGAGTGTATGACTGTAGAAAGTTCTTATGACTTGCTTCTAGTCCGAACAAGAGTTCTCGGGATGATGTTCTTCATAGAAAGAATAGAACTTAGGATCTCCACCCTATTCGAGATGGAATATAGGCTTCTGCGCAGTTTTGGAAGTGAACCAGTTGCTGATTGATGAGCTAATTTCTTGTCTCTGTCTAGTCATATGGATGCTTGCAAATGTATTTGTTTTCCATTGTTTGAGCTCAGACACTTCTGTAGTCAAGTTCTTGACAAGGTGTGTGAGGGTCTCAATATCAGTTGCTTCCTTATCTCTACACTTGCTTGCCATTGCTTGGGACTTCCTGTTCGCATCCTTGGAGTCCTTTGTTGATTCTTCATCCTTGATGACTCCAATTGAGTGTAGGTCTTTCTCAACAACAATAGCCTCTTCACAGTTTTCTAAGAGTGTTGGTTTCACAGCTTGCTTGATGAACTGTGCAATACAGGTTGGTAGTGCGGACGTGTAGTAGTCAGTAGTGATGGAGTCATGAGGTTTAGTGTCTGCTGCAAACTTGTTCAATATGTGTGTAAACCTTTGATTGAAATCTTTCACTTTATCTTTTCCCTCCATCTTGAGGCTTCCCAATTCCTTGAGTAGCATGGCTGGGGTCTTGTCATGATTCAACAAACTTTTCAGGGAACATGTGTTTGAATGCACCCAATTTCTATATAGAGTTGGGTGGAAGGTTGTGATACCATGTAGTTGCGTGATTGTCTAAGATACATGGGAACAATCTACATGCTACGTCATCATACTGTACCTCAAGGGTTTGTAGTTGTAGGTAGAAGTTGCCCAAGTGTTCTTTTGCCTTCATCGTGTTGTCAGGATTGAACTTGATGTTCATTCTTTCCGCTTGCTTTGACATCTTGTGAAGAACAGTCAGGAGAGCCAATGGTCCTTGAGTCATCCATTCAAGATTTGGGTCATCCATTTCTTCTTCTTCTTCAACCTCCTCTTCTCTTTTAGAATCCGATGGTTCCAAATCTAAGTCTATTGGTTCGTCTCCGCCTTCGCCTCCTCTACTATCGTCCCCTCTGCCTCCTGTACCAAATTTTGATCCCAAGATCACAAGAGTGTCTTGTTCGCCTTGTCGGAAGACCAGATGTTCTTCTCCATCTCCAATAGCTTCTGCTAGACCTTCAACTGTGGCAAGGACTGCCTCTTCCACCAATGATACAACAACTCCTGTAGGAGTGGTTTTTGGCTTTCTTGATGTGTATGGACAACATTGTATACCTGGGATCATTCTGACTACTTTCGCGAACTAGCGAGTGATGGGATGGACGAAGCGAAGGTGTTGATATGGAATCTCGTGTTCAATCTTGGGTGGTGAGGAGTAACCAACTGTAGAGTCACGCATAGGTGAGAGGGAGTGCAAGTTACTACCTTGACCAGATGGTTGATGAATGAGTGTGAGAGGATGTTCAATCATATACAACTGGATGCCCTCCTTCTAGCACCAGAAATGTTGACGGTGCTGGACCTACCAACATTTAGGGGATCACCCTGGTATGAAGTCCCAACTAGACCTTGCACCATTTGGTGTGGGAGTCCTATCTGCTATGATGGCCCAGTTGCCATTGTCTTAAGGATTTGCCTCAACTCTTGCTTGTCAACACATGAGAGTGGTATGCTTTGTCTTCGAGAAGTGAGGTTCATGTGCCTGGTGATTGCTAGTGTTACTTGTGTCAATGGTTCTTTCATTATAGAGGAAGAGAGTGGGAGTGAGTCCCAAGTTGGTTGGGATGAAGTCCCAACTCAGCTAGGAACACACAACATAATAGGATGTGCACAACTTCCCAAGTAGCAGTCCACACAGATGTGGCAATCACAACATGCAAGGTAAGATAACACGTACAAAACTCAGTGGATGAGTTCGCATGAGTGCAACAATTGTTACAGTGAGTTTTATGTGAAAGGTTTGTCTGATATCCAGGGAGATAGCCACCATGGGCAAGACAACATTAACAACATATACAACACATTTTCATTAACAGATTATGCATTACAAGAAGTGAAATAAGTTCAAGTGTTCAACATAGGTTAAAGCAACATGCACTACAAGTGTTCAAGATTAGTCTTACAACAATTACAATACATGTGTGAAAATGTGCTAGCTTGTTAGCAGGCTTCTGAATTAAGCGAAAGTTCCAAGACACATCATTACACCATACATCACTAACCCCGAGTGTGGGGTGTTGGAGCCACTACTTACTCCTCAAAGAAAATATTACAGATTCTCTTGGCTATGTGGGAGGACTAAGGTGAAAAGTATTTTGCATGTACAAATGAGGGGGTATTTATAGCCAAGGGTGAAAATGACCCTTGTGGTTGTTCAACTACCCTTATGAATGTTTTACTTGCATGACTTTTCAACATTACATGACTCTTTGTTCAACAAGTGGGTCTCTTGGACTTCCACGTTACATTACATTGATTTGAAAACATGGCCCATAGTGGAGATGTTGACAACATGACTCATGACATGACTTGACATGACAGTGTTGATACATTCATGTTGCTACTGGAGTGCATGTCGAGCTGCAGTGTTGTTGGGTGATGGATGTCTTCATGGTGTGTCACAGCTTCACCTCCACATGGCAAAGTGCATGGAGTCTTCGATGGTCATTGGTTCACTTGATGTTTCTTTGGCACATTTCTCCTTTCTTATATGTCGTATGGCTTGACAGGCTCATTTGTTCACGAAGGGTGCATATTTGTCTGTTCATCCGTCCGTGAGCATATCTTGCATGTGTGCTCATTCGTTCGTCCATGAACACATCTTTGTATGATCATCTGTTCACGAGAACAACTCTTTGCATGCATCATTCGATTTTCTGTTGGTGAACCTATCCTTTTGCATGTGCTCCCTTCGTTCTTCCCATTCGTTGTTGCGCCATGTTTGTTGGTGTTCCTATACCTGCAGTCACTCATGATGAGTCTACCATGACACATGATCATTTCAAATGCAAGTGACTAGGAGAGGTAGCAAGGTTGAGAGGCGGGACAATGGCTCTAAGCACTGCTGATGAAAATTGCACAAGAGTTACTAGGTGATGAAGATGAGAAATCCAAGTCGATAGTGACTGTCCGCGACGTTTGGCTTGACTGGAAGGCAAAACTATGAAAATTTTGGGAGGGATAGTCCAGGCTATAGAAAGGAAAGGTAGACAGAATCTTCACATTTTCTGGAATGAGTGTGCAGCAAGGGATTGACAACAAAGTTTGAGCAATTTTCTGGAGGAACAGGTCGAGTTGCATGAAGGATCAGCAAGCAAAAATTGTGTAGTTTTTTGGAGGAACTGGTCGGGAGCCTGGCAGCCAAAATTAAGAAGTTCTTGGAGGGAACTAGCATCTAGTTTTTGGGTCATGGGTAGTAGAAACTACGTAATTCCCAAGGGGAATAGGCAGACAGCTGTCGTGAGATTGGCAATAGAAACTGCACAATTCCTAGAGGGAATTGGCAGTTTGTTGTTAGGAGCTGCTAGCGAGGGAAACTACACTGAGGATGGGAGGTCAGCTTGTTGATCATCTCTGCACAATTTCTAAGCTGAGCGGATTGTTGGGTACTAGAAGGCCTACTCATGAAAACTGCACAATTTTCTAGATGAGCAGCAAGTCGAATGTCGAGAGGACTCGTTGGAAAAACTATGCAATTTTCTAAGGGAGACAAGGACAGGCATTGGGTGTTTGTCTGGCCTATTTCCGCAATTTTCCTAGCCAGTAGAGTGGGCAAGATCCACAGCCTCTGTGCAATTTTTGAGGGGAGGCAGTCCTAGGGTGGCTGTCAGGTATGACTCTCTGGGTGGCCAGCATGAAAGTTGATTAGATCGCTTGCGATCAACAAAATTTGAAAATACCTGCTTGGTGCTTCTGCATTGTTCTGGGTGACCATCAATCGAGTCGATGACGAGTGATGGTATGGTTGTTAGAGGGGAGTCTGGTTGTCAGAACTTCAGCAAAATGGCTAAGTGTGTGAATGAGTGAAAGATGAAAATGTGATCTTACAACACACACCCTCATGACTTGATGACCAGATGACTCAAACCAACCAGACACACATGTTCAACATGACTGACCAACGATGTAAGTGACAAGCGTGAAACTCATGATTAATCATTGATCGAATGTGACGATTCTTGCACAACAGTGAATGGGACTCTATGTGTGAGTTCGATAGATGTTTTCATAGAAAACATAACATGTACATATGAAGTGAAGATGTTGAGCATGACCAAAACATGGTCACAAGAAAGACATTGACATCAACATGCAAAAGCTTGGGTGAAATAAAAAAGCAAGTTGGGTGTGAAGGCTCACACGAGCTCATAGAGTGAACCTGAGGCAACACAATCCTGGCTTTACCACAACCCACAATTTGGCTCAGGGGTTGTAGTGTCCTATCTAGGGTGCTAGAGTAGGCTATATTTATTATCGACCAGGGTGCATAGACTTAGAGGCATGCGTCTAAAATATATAGACATAAAGGATCGTTAGCTAAGTCTAATCTACCTAGTTACAACGCTGTCATTCAATTCATTATCAAACTAAAACGTTGTGTATCACTATAAACCAAGATTCAGTTCATTTATCAAACCAAAACGTTGTGTATCACTGTAAACCAAGATTTTAATCCCCTTACAAAGACATCATGCATAAAACCCCTATTTAGCAATTACTCATCATTCATTGACATTCATACAAGATAAAAAATATATGGAAATCGTAAGCATAAGAGTTCATGACATTTCTTTACAAGACAACCAGGGATCGAATCCCTTACAGGATACAGTTCACGATCTCAGAGATGATCTATTCAAGCATGATCACAAGCATAAATCGTACGCATATCATAAACATATACCAATTCTAATCACTGTGTATATTTAATACCCTAAGTTGCAAATGAAAGAAAACAACAGTATACCGCGTTAACACAGGGACCGTCCGCGTTCCAGAGGTATACTGGACTGTGATCCAATGATTACCAAATCAACACAACAAAATCGTGACTGTAATTCAAGTCTTTGATATTAAATTCAAAACTCTGTTTTTCAAAATGAAACAACGATGATGATGATAAAACTGACTGACTATCCAGAATTGTCTTTACATATGGTTCTACAACCCTCAAAAACGAATGTATATTCATGAGCAGGCTGTTGCCGCTTTTACCATATCGTGATTTTTGAAAATGTTTCTATCCTAAACTGATTTCAAAAAGGAAAAAAAACTAAATCAATTTAGAATGCGTGTTGTTGTTGTCTTTGTCGCCAACATGCCATAATTTGACCTTCGTTGACCGTGCATGTAGGAGGGTCGATTCTGCTGTGGGATAGGTGTTCGTCCATGCTTAGACACTCTGCTTTTCATCCCTACCCTTCGCTCTAGCCTAGCTGTCATGCCACATGTCAAACAATAAACCAATTACAGGATGTTGGAACTTCCTGTTGCCATTTTGCCAAAAATTCCTAATTCATTAACATAAAACTCCTAAATCAATTTCAATGCAATTTAATAACTATAAGACTATTAACTAATCAATTTTCAAGGGATCTGAGAGATATATGATGAAAAGAGGTAGCCAAATGACATGTTTTAGGGGGAAAAAGGAGGTCATGGAATGGTACCAACATCTCTCCCCAACTTAATGAATTAGCATGTCCTCATGCTAACCCCGAAGTGCTTCCTTTGAACTTTGTCCCTGCCTATACCTCTGTTGCCTTTTGCAATGTGTCCACATTCTTTTTCACCTGGGCATCTTTCTGACCATGGAGCTCCTGCTTTAATCTTTTGTATTTTTCTTTGAGGGTCTTCTTCTGATTGTACCACTTAGTGG
>APFE031075338.1:0-29858 GCA_000404065.3 Pinus taeda | reverse complement strand
ACAATATGTGGGTAATAGGGGCACAACAATATAAATAAGGGGTATAACTACAATAGTAATGGGGTAATCACTAATATTATAGGGACCCAACACTTTCTTACGAAGAAAAGAAGATTCATGACACTTTGTATGACGTTGAACACAATTGACGAGCTCTACATAGTCTTCAGACTGATTGGACGCGAATATTGATGTTGTGTCAAGAAGACATGGGTTATGAATTGTTGATTGGTGAAGTGGAATATTTCGATGTTCTGCTTGGCGTGGATTCCAGGCAGTTACATAGTGGTCGAAATATTTCTTTGCATTAGCAATTTCTAGGGCATTGTCCCAATCTAGTGTGTCCATGTCTGGTGCATTTTGTAGCTAGAGGAAGCCATGAATGTCTGCGGATCCTCGATGTTGCCATTCGTATCTGAAAATAATATGAAGTTTACATATGGATAATACATATATGTACGATGTATAAAATTAATGTAGAGGGAAATGGATATTAATTAATACCTGCACCAGTAGTCGATTGCATGGAGGCCTTTTTGTAGGATTTCTTCTAGGAAAATTGTGAATCTGCAATGCATATATTGGGCTGTTAGATGTGGGTTTTTAATTATGTTTTGAATTTTCCATTGGAAGGGGTTGACTGAATTGGAAGGAACACTGTTGGGCATAATTGTGTGCAAGTCATGCCATTTAGTATCAGTTGCGCTGAGAGTGAAGAAGGTTGGGCTTCCTATTTGCGTGATCATGTCAGTCAGCTCAGATCGTCGTTTGTTCCAGAAAGACCGTGTTCCTCGTAGGGCTAAACCGAACCGCATTATTTTCTCTGGTAATTTTGATTCGGGAGAATCATGCAGACACTGGCGTAGATCTGAAACCGTTGTTGGCAAGTTGTTGTCAATGTACTTTTTCACGAAAACATTAGCTGTTGCTTGGCTACGGTGGCGCAATAGAATGTTATAAAGATAATAGCGGAATCTTGGGTGTTGGCCGAAGCGGTTATCATGGTAGTGCAGCAAGTGTAAAGCATATTCATGCATCTCAAATTTTGTAAGTCTTGGTTGCATGATCATTGCATTTCCTGTAGGGAAGAGTGTGGGGAATGCCATGGCAAAGAGGCTGATGGTGTTGTATTCATTTATAGCAGTTAAAGATATTGGAGGCCAATCGATAGAGCTTGTTGAATTTGAATGGGGCAAGTGCAAATAGTTACGAATGTGCTCGAGCTTAGTGCATGAATTTGGGAGGACTGGGACGAAAGAAGAGGGTTGGATTTCTGATGGAGGTAGCATGACATTAGTATCAAACGTAGAATCAGTAGTGTTTTGATGGGGTTCAAAAGAGGAGGTGGTTACATTATGGAGAAGGGAAGAAATGTCTGTAGGGTGATTTGGCAACGCAGAAAGTGCAGATGAATTGAATTGAACATCACGATAGTAAGGGTCATTTTTTATTTTGTATTCAAGGGCTGCAAGGACGTGGGATTTGCAAACGAAGAATTCGTAAGCTTTTTCAGATGGAGTTTGCCTTTTGACAATGAGGATGTCTAAGTCAGAGAGCATTCGGGGTAAGTATTTGGCAATAGTGGTGATGTCTTGAGGAAAACTAATTGTATGGCCACTATATTTGTATTGACCACCACGGGAATGAGTGACTTGTAGAATGGGGTTGACACGTGCAATGAGCATTTCTTCAACCTGTGTTAACTGGTGAAGGACATAGGGTTGTTCTCCAGGGTCCATGTTGTTTAGTTCAGAAAACCGACTGGCTAATTTGGATGACGCACAACGAAAAAAAGAGAGTCTACCATGGAAAAGCTTTGTTTTCATTCCTGGGTATGCTTCCTTGCATATTGTGCAAACATGCAAGTTAGAAAGTCCATCAATCCTTTCTCGAAAGCGATGGTGTTCATCAGTAAGGGGAGGGTTATATTGGAATTGATGAATGTGAGATGGGCTAGTTTGTATAGTTGGGAGTGCATTTGAGGTGGGAAGGGATGTAGAGGAAGTAGCAGGGTTGTTGCGATTTTCATAAAGTAGTCGACGTCGTGCATTTATTCTATCCTTTTGTTGTGCATAAAGAAGACGGCGCCGCTCATTTTTGGCTGCAACTTGATTTTTTGTTGGCATATCTAAACAAGTACAAATAAATATTGTTAGTTTTGCATAATGAGTAGTGCATGTTTGGAGAATGTAGTACAAGTGTTAGAAATAACTTTTTTTTAGTTAGACTAGGTAGAAGGGAAAACATGCAATTAGGATTGATATAAAATTGTAAGTTATTTTGGCGTCTAACATTGAAAGGAGAGAAGCAAGATAAAAAATATGTTGCTTCCTTCTTCTTCAATTGTTTTTTTGTTTGGCATGTTTGAACGATAAAATAAATAGATTAGCAAGCAAGAGATCATTGTATAGCATGTAGACAATGAACAAGAAACATATCTAGTAACTCTTTGCAAATTTTGATACCTATATTATTAAAATTTAAATGGCAAACTTACGTATTTTGGAAGGTTTGGAAGAGAGTATTTGAAGTGAAAGTTGAAGTTTGCGTCGTAATAACATGGGTGTGTAATTTACAACACTATGAGACAATGAGTTGTGCGGATATGTTTGTTTATGTACAAGAAGTCGTGTTTGAAGAGACCCTGAAAAGTAGTTCACAGGCGGCAAACAATAGGTCGTTTTGAAGTGGACATTGCTTAAAGGTCAAGCAATGGTTATTTGGATGCAGAGGCATATTGAAGTTATTCTGACTTGATCAGTATTGGTTGCAAGTGTTGAATACCGTTGGAAAAAATATGCTTTAATGCAAAGTGTTAGTTGGAAGCATCGTTCTGAAATTCGGCCACAAATTTCATGCAGATCGCTGGTTCGATAGAAAGAAGGAACAAGTCTTTTGTCTTGATGCCCATGAGCTCGTTTCTTGCATCATTGAAAACTGTGACGTTCTGTAGATTCCTGCTGTGGTCATGTAGTTCAATTTTAAGTCTGTACTGGTAGTCACATTATAGGAAGTTATCGTTACATTTGTACAATGCTATACCATGGAGGAAACATGGGTCATGCTTTCAAGTTTCTGCAGATTTTTCTTGTTTGGGCATATACGGTTCACATAAAGCACATAAATCCCAACAAAAGATAGATGGTTCACTTCATATTTCTACCCAAATATGTGGCAATTCATATGAGAATTGAGAAAGACTGGATGATCCAAGTATTAGAATTAATTTTTTTTATTTGAACATAGAATTACTATTTTTTATTTCAACATCGATGAAGGTATGTAGATTAGATTGAAGGAAAAACATGCAAATACGAGTGATATAGAATGAATAGATTAGTTAGCAAGAGATCAATGTATAGCATGTAGACAACGAATGAGAAACATATGTAGTAACTCTTTACAAATCCTACTATGTATATTATTAAAATGTAAATGGCAAACATACATATTTTGGAATGACTGGAAGAGAGTATTTGAAGTGAAAGATATAGCTTGCAGCATAATAAAATGGGTGTGTAATTTACAACAATATCAGACAAGGGATGTGCAGAAATGATTGTTTATGTACAAGTAGGCATGTTCCAAGAGACTGAAAGAGCAATTCACAGGCGGCGAACAATAGGTCATTTTGAAGTGGACAATGCTTGAATGTCAGTGAGTGCTTCCTTGCATGCAGAGGCATATTGAATTTCTTCTGAATTGACCAATATTGGTTGCAAGCGTTGAACACCGTTGAAGTAGTCTGATTTAATGGAAAGTGTTAGTTGGAAACGTTGTCCTGAGATTCGGCCACAAATTTCTTGCATATCACTTGGTTCAATGGAAAGAAGGAACAAGTCTTTTGTTGTGATGCCCATGAGTTCGTTTCCTGCATCATTGAAAACTGTGACATTCTGCAGAGTCCCGGTGTGGTCATGCAGTTCAATCTTACGTTTGTACCGGTAGTCACATTCAGGAAAGGAACCGTTACATTTTGTACAATGCCAAAGATTGTTAGAATGCTCCACAACCTTCTTCATGCATTGTTTTCCATTGAAATCTAATGGACATGCTAGAAAGTAGAAGTCATCCATATCAAGAGCAGTAATTGTTGCTTGAACTAAAACCCAAATTGCTTTATCGGAGAGTTGCATGCTGGAAATTTCAGAAAGCGTCTTCCGTGGTAGGGCACGTTTTGAAGCAACACCATAATTCCTACTCAAAGATGGAGAAGAGGAGTTGTAACTTATTTCACAGAACCATGCATGTAGTTGGTGAGTTTCTTCAACTTGTGGATTTATTATGAGAGTGCTTGTTGGTATCGTCCCTATTGTGGTGCCATTAAAGGCAGATACCCGACCTCCTTTGATTGCAAGGATTGGTGGGTTGTTGAAAGAGTAGAATTCAGAAAGGTTCTGTCCTATATAGTCACAATGGTCTCCCCATAATGTTACATCAATGCTAAAACCCGACTTGTCTTTTAATATTAGTGTTTTCCTTAATGTTTCACTTCCATCTTTCCATCGAATTGTTGATGCAGGTGAAGTGGAGGTAACAACACCAATGACATCCACATTCATATTTGGAGGTGCATCTTTTACTTTAGCAATAGTCTTGAAGTGAAAGCTATGGTAAGGGAACGTTGGATCATCTATGGGACATGGATGGATAGTGGAAGCAACAAACAAGTAAATTTCCCATTTGTTGTTGAGGTGGTTGTAGATTGGATTTGCTTCTTTCACTGTGCCATTTTAAACAATGTATAGCTGCCCAACTTGAATGAGATTGTAAAGAGATTCGGCCAGTGCGGCAAATGCAGAAAGGTGGATCTCCTCCCTATCATGATTGATAAGGTCAAAACCAAAAACTTTTCTTGAACCTCGTACATTGGTGTAAGCCTTCAATGATGTTTTTGCCGATGCCCTACCTTGGATTGACCAATATTTCCGGTAAGGGCTAAGTGCCGTGAATGGAATTGTTGTAGTTGTTCCTGTAGCTGGTGGAGTAACTATAGAGGGCAAGGTATCTTCAGCCGATGAGGAGCTAGACTGGGATGTACTCGCTTGTGCATGTAGTAGCGTCGATGCGTCCTTCGTCAATGCTGTTGAGCGCAGCACAACTTCAAGCTCGACAACTCGGATGGACCTTATGTAAACAAATGAGAAATGAATTAATGAAGATTCCATTTTCCTTATTTAAATGCAAGAAGCATTTAGAAGGGAAAAATTAAAAGAGGATAATTTCAAATGTTGGGTCTTACGAGGAGCTTTGGAGCACTATGCAAGCTAATTTTTTAAGTAGAATTATCGAGCCAATTTGGATGTCTCCAGATACAACCTGTGGGCCATATGCGGCTGGTAGCAAAGTCTTATGTTGATGTGTTCCATCAGATAGAGTGATATGGAAGTGCGAGGATGTGGTTTTTAATGAGGTTACAGAACCAACATCGATTATCTGAAGCAGTGGTTGAATATCGGTGCAACCATTCAACAATAGAGGAATGGCATTCAGTGTCAAGGCTGTCTCCATAATATTAATAGGAGGTTTCTTGTTCCTGTGATAGGAGTACCTGCAATGCATCAATTTCACAACAACACAAAATTCTAGTCAAAGAAGATGTGATGTGAATGCGGATTCTAATCTAAGAAGGCTAACTTTTGATGGTGAAACAATAATAAGGGCACAACCCAGATGTGGAGGAGATCAACCTCTCGTATTAACCACCCAAGGTAGACCACATTAACAAAAGTGCATGTTATTCAGTTTCAATACTGTCAAAACATTATTGAAATAGGAACATTTACCAGCCATTACTGATACTGATCCTTTTTTGAATTATTTGTTTGCACATGACATGTGATCTTCTAGGAAAAATCCACATGTTTTTTACACAACGTACAACCCATTAAGAGATGTGTTTAAAGCAAGGCAATTGCCATATATTTCGCTCACTTAATTTACCCTTTGCAGGAATGAAATGGATAGGCCTTCATAGTATTTTTTGCATAATTTATACTTATCTGTGCCCTAAACTACCAGATATTTTCACTATATTTAAAATTACTCAGAAACTGAATCAAATTTAATTTGAGTAATTTTTGCAAAAATATTTTACAGAGGTCAGCGGAAAGCAACAGGAAAATCAAATCAATCTGTATTGATTTAGAATTAATCGAAATTGAGCGTGATCCTGAGCTGTAATTGCATGGTTTCTGGCTGCCGAAATAACAATATATTTTGATACATGTAGATGCATCTGTGGTGCTCTAAATCTAAAGGAAGTTCCCTACGCAAAAATTTAGGAATGTAGCTTGGGGCAAAGAGAAACAAGCTAAATTGCAATCTGATTTTTTAAGAAATAAGTCAAATTCATAGGTGAAGGGCTTTCTTCTATGGATTTACCAAAGACTTGCAATTGGCCTTAACCCTATTAAACACTCCACTCATAGACCAGACAAACAAAGAGGGACAAAATGTGTCTTTGAGATTTGGATCAACATTGCAGAACATGGCCTTCATTTCTGTAGCTGTGCTTGAAGAGGAGGTTGTTCACCTTGAGGAACAGATTGTACATTTAAGGCAAGGTTTGTATCAGGAGGCTGTTTACATTTCATTATCCAGGAAACAAATCAAACCTGTTGAAAATTCTGAACAATTTATAGCAAAGAAGCCAGAGTTCCTCAAGTCTCCTTCACATTGTGACTACTCTGTCCAAGAAAGTCAACAAGGCAAAAAAAGAATTTTTTGCGAGAGCTTTGCTTCCCCCTATAAATGAATGCGCACCTGATGTAGCTTCCCAAGCTGGAAGTTTACATAGAAGGAAAGCATCGTTTGGAGTTGCAGAGGATTACCTTCAATTCCTCAGATGGTCGTTGCTTTTATGCGCAAGCTATGCCCTGCCTTAAATATTGCAAGTGTTTTGAATGCAAACATCAAGTACTACGAATATCATTACCCACTTGTTTACTGTGCTAAGGAAAAATGCAAATTGAATGAGGATTGGATGAGAAAGAATGCGACTGAACCTATGGTATTTTTTGTTCTGCTCTTAATATGCGGCCATTTAATTTTTGTATGTGCCTTGTATGGGAATGAATAATGCAGGGCGTGATTAATGTAGGTGGGCACTCACTGAATGCGTTGACTATCGAACATTTCATTCTTAGGCTGCCATATCACTCGAAAGATGTAAGTTTATTTCTGAGATGAAATGGTTTGGGTCTTGGGATAATAATTAATGCAAGTTTCATTCATAATTTCTCGGTAATATATTAACAAACTTTGGCCATTTGTATGTGTATCAGGCCTATCCTAAAGGTGGAAAGAAGGATAAAGAGGCAACAATAAGGAGCGTTTATGGTTTAGAATGGCCTGAGCCATTGGTAACATTTGCCTTGTCCATTGGAGGGTCCCTTCGAATAAATTTCCATTCACAATGTTCAAAGAAACACTTCATTTTCAGATACTGCTAGTTCTAATCAAGTATAAGCTCAAGAAATTATGGTTCCAGAGGCACTGTGAGATGTAAGACTTCTATGGAGATTTCTGAAGAAATAGATTTCCGAGATCCATATGGGGTTTGTGTAGATTCAGAAGTGAGAGATATCGGTCCCTACAACCATTAAAAAATGGCATTGAAATTTATCATAGAATAACCTAAGGTCACTAAGGGCCTAAAGCATCAGCAAGCTTCAAGGAAAGTTGCTAAAGAAATGATAGCTTCAAAATCGATAAGATCTCGATGATAACTTATGATCACAATAAAACAGAGCTTTTACCATCATAAATTTATATTTAGGCTTAGCTAGCCTAAACCACTAGTTCCTTACGATTTTATACAAATTTACACTTTGTGTAGGTTAAATCCACTAGTGGTTAGGAACTTAGGGTAGGTTGGTTAATTCTTCATGATAATCTATCCCCTTCCTCTTGGTGTATATAGTTTTGGGTTTATTTTGGTTTCAATATTTTTCCTTTCTTAATTTTGATGACATTTAATTCAGTTTCCCTTCCATTTTGTAAGAAGCTCATGCATGAAGTAGCACAGATTTTGTAGCTTTAAAATTTGAACTCTTCAATAGTTTACTGATATTAATAAACACATACCAAAGATCCACCCTCGTCTTCCAAAGGTTGGGGAGTTGAAAGTTTTGTTAGAAGTGTACATGCCAGATTCAACATTTGGAGAAGTCTATAAGAGGATTTTGAGAGAAGAATTTTGACCCCTGAATCTACTTGACATTTTGGCATTATTGTTATAGATGTCAGCATTTTAAACTTTTTGAAGACATCAAGGAGATGAACACTCGTATCATTTATTAAACAGAGGAGAAAGGAGAAGTCATGTATGCAGCCCTCCATTCCTTTTTGCATGGAGTGAGAACATCTTCCCTTCAAAAGTATCGAATGAAGGCATCTTTCCCCAGTAACCATGAACAGAGGTAAAGATATCAGCAATCACCCAACTGCCTTATTTTGCTAGGCATGAACGATGACTTACTGAGAAGAGGAAGAACAATCTCTCTAGTACTATCATAGTTTATTGGAAAAAAAGTATGGAGATCCTATTGTATTCCTATTTGAGCTTGAGGTGTTGTGTTGAGGATACGACTGTGAAAGATGAACAAAAGTGAACTCAAAATCCCCTCTGTATTGGTTGGACCTATGATGAAGTGGTTTAGTACATTGAAAGGAAATCTGTTAAGTCATGGACACAAATGACATAAACATCCTTGGTAAAATACAAAGAATATAATGGAATGCTGGTCTTGAAAGAAGAAATCGTAAGGCCAAGACAACAATAATATGAAACTTAGGAGACATATCAATGGATTTCCTGGATAATAATGAATGCAAGTTTCATTCATAATTTCTTGGTAATATATTAACAAACTTTGG
Source organism: Pinus taeda (assembly GCA_000404065.3). Classification (NCBI taxonomy): domain Eukaryota; kingdom Viridiplantae; phylum Streptophyta; class Pinopsida; order Pinales; family Pinaceae; genus Pinus; species Pinus taeda. The sequence goes on along the minus strand of APFE031075338.1, from coordinate 20,978 downwards.
CCATTTGTATGTGTATCAGGCCTATCCTAAAGGTGGAAAGAAGGATAAAGAGGCAACAATAAGGAGCGTTTATGGTTTAGAATGGCCTGAGCCATTGGTAACATTTGCCTTGTCCATTGGAGGGTCCTTTCGAATAAATTTCCATTCACAATGTTCAAAGCAACACTTCATTTTCAGATACTGCTAGTTCTAATCAAATAAACACATACCAAAGATCCACCCTCGTCTTCCAAAGGTTGGGGAGTTGAAAGTTTTGTTAGAAGTGTACATGCCAGATTCAACATTTAGAGAAGTCTATAAGAGGATTTTGAGAGAAGAATTTTGACCCCTGAATCTACTTGACATTTTGGCATTATTGTTATAGATGTCAGCATCTTAAACTTTTTGAAGACATCAAAGAGATGAACACTCGTATCATTTATTAAACAGAGGAGAAAGGAGAAATCGTGTATGCAGCCCTTCATTCCTTTTTGCATGGAGTGAGAACATCTTCCCTTCAAAAGTATCGAATGAAGGCATCTTTCCCCAGTAACCATGAACAGAGGTAAAGATATCAGCAATCACCCAACTGCCTTATTTTGCTAGGCATGAACGATGACTTACTGAGAAGAGGAAGAACAATCTCTCTAGTACTATCATAGTTTATTGGAAAAAAAGTATGGAGATCCTATTGTATTCCTATTTGAGCTTGAGGTGTTGTGTTGAGGATACGACTGTGAAAGATGAACAAAAGTGAACTCAAAATCCCCTCCGTATTGGTTGGACCTACGATGAAGTGGTTTAGTACATTGACAGGAAATCTGTTAAGTCATGGACACAGATGACATAAACATCCTTGGTAAAATACAAAGAATATAATGGAATGCTGGTCTTGAAAGAAGAAATCGTAAGGCCAAGACAACAATAATATGAAACTTAGGAGACATATCAATGGATTTCCTGGATAATAATGAATGCAAGTTTCATTCATAATTTCTTGGTAATATATTAACAAACTTTGGCCATTTGTATGTGTATCAGGCCTATCCTAAAGGTGGAAAGAAGGATAAAGAGGCAACAATAAGGAGCGTTTATGGTTTAGAATGGCCTGAACCATTGGTAACATTTGCCTTTTCCATTGGAGGGTCCCTTCGAATAAATTTCCATTAACAATGTTCAAAGCAACACTTCATTTTCAGATACTGCTAGTTCTAATCAAATAAACACATACCAAAGATCGACCCTCGTCTTCCAAAGGTTGGGGAGTTGAAAGTTTTGTATAACATTAAGAGGCTTTGCCTTCATTGTTCAATTTGCTTAGGCAGCTTATTGAGAGATCTGAAATAGAATATTTTATCCTCCATGATAGCACAGACAAACTTGAATTTAAAGACACGACAAATAAAAACCAGTGACCAAACTCTTCTTTCTGCTGGCATGTACAGACAAGATTCTAAGACTGGCATTTCATTCAAACAAAAGAATGTTCCCTGAATTTGTTAAGAAACGTGCCCTAAACTACCAGATATTTTACAGAGTCCAGCGCAAAGCAAGAGGAAAATCAAATCAATCTGTATTACTGAATCCACATACTATAACGATACCCATCAAAAATTCAAGTATGTGGCGTACCTGGAAGAAATGATATTGTGCAGAAGTATCGGCCTAACAGCTGCGCGGCAGGCTCACGGTTTCCAGCTCATTCTTCCTTCGTAAGATTGTCGAACCAGGCTCCTCTGTTGCTACACTATGTGGGATTGATCCTGGCCGTGGGTAGTTGATGTCGGTAAGTTGATCCATGAAGGCTACCGGGAAAACAGAAGAACAGTTAAACGTGCAAAAAATCATTTAATAAAAGGTACCCAACAGAACCGCAAAAACCCAAAACCGAAAAACCCGACGGTGCGTGGAGCAAGTAACAGGCCCGACGATACGTGGAGCAAGGAAAGTCATACCAGAACCGAAAAACCCGACGGTGCGTGGAGCAAGGAAAGTCATATCAGAACCGAAAAACCCGACAGTGCGTGGAGCAAGTAACAGGAAGGAAAGTCATACCAAAACTGAAAAACCCGACGGTGCGTGGAGCAAGTAAGAAGAAGGAAAGTCATACGAGAACTGAAAAGCCTGACGCCAGCTGTCAGCACGAGGATGAAGGGGACCCGACGCCACGTGTCAGCAGGAGAACAAAAGGGACGATGAAGGTCCCTTTCAAAGGAAAGGCCTATCGGCCTAATTATATGGAAGGAGTATGTTTTGAATAGTTAAGTTTATTTTAGGAGCTAGGTTTTGATTATTTTAATTTAATTATTAATAATTATTAAATAGATAACAAGAATTTATTTTTTATAAAATATTTTTATAGTATAAATAATAATAAGTTAATATTTATTTTTAAAATAGTTATATATATATTTTTGTGTTTTTTTTTTATTAAATATATTAATTAAAAAGTGTTATATGAACCAATATTATGTAAAATGAATTATATGGTTTTTGAGCATGTAATATTAATGACCATGATATTATAATAAAGTTTAATTAACACATTAAAAATTTCTATGATAAAATAAAGTGACTCTTCATAGTTAAAAATCTCATATATATATATATATATATATATATATATATATATATTATATTATCATTAATAATTTTTATTATTATTTTACATAAAAGTTATAATTTATATAATTTTTATGATTTTTTTAATTTTAGTAATTTTGAGATGTATGATGAAGCTATTTTTCTCTAAGGGTTAGCTCAATTGGTCGAGTGCTTGTCGTTAAAGCATTTTTGTCATTAAGAGGTCACAGGTTCAATTCTTTCGACACTCTCAGGGTTACGCTCCATAGTTGAGCCCATAGAGAGTGATCCCTTTGAGTGGATCTTCCCGGTACAAATGTTGTTAGACCATTAATCACAATGACCGTATGACAGGAATAGTTGGCGTAGTCATCAGAGCTAGTCGGCGTAGAGCAGTGAAAAATCAATAGAGGTTTTAATGATGGTTCTTGAGATTATTGACAAAGGGGCTAGCTTCTTGAGTAAGCCACCGCCAGACTTGATATCCAGAACCTTCTTCATTTTGTATAAACACCTGTATGATCAATGAATGAAAGTAAGTTGTGTTGTGGAGTTTAATTTTTGTTCTGTGTTTATGCATCCTTGCTCTCTCTCAAACAGGCTCCACAGATCGTCAGCTCAACAGCAACCCACCTTGATGAGCACACAGCTCCACTACACGTAGCCACACGACAACTGGCTGAGCACATAGCTCCCAACTTGATGAGCACACAGCTCCACTACACGTAGCCACACGACAACTGGCTGAGCACATAGCTCCCAACTTGATGAGCACACAGCTCCACTACTCTGGACAGGGGCGCGCCTTCCTCCTCATGGTTTACACAACACTGTTCTTACTCAAACACATCAAAACACAACGCTCGCCAAACACAAGTATCCTCTCAGCAACAAACAACACTCCAATCTTCACCGCCGCACGACGCCGCTCAAACCATCAGCAATTCCTCAAAATTAACTGTCTAGTAGTATTAACGCATGGAGCTCCTCAGGCTTCACCGCTCAACACACAGTCTTCACCAAATGGCAATCGTCTTCTGCGGCTTCACCTTCCACTGGAAATTCTTTTCCGCAGCGTCAATCTTCATCTTAGGTCATCACTTCTCCGACGCCTCCACAGAGCTCACACATACAATATACTATGATTCCTCCAGAACTATGGCACTCTGTATGCCACTTCAACATGGATTAGCCCATACTGCGCCATCCAATTAGGCGAATCAACCCTACAGCACCATCCACAACCTCCAACGCTCTCTTTTTCACGCTAGATTGGCCGACTACAGGCTTTACAACACTACTCATATACAACTCAACTCGGCTCTTCTCCTCACCACTAAATCACACAGGCTCCAATCGCTAGACAGAGCCACTGCACAGGCACTAATCTTGGTGTCTTCCACCAGGTTCCAACAACAACCCCAAATTGCATAATATGCACTCCACAGTCAACACCAACTAGGTCCACACAATAGGGCACACCAACAACACTCCAAGGACCACATGCAATGCTTATCTTCTGATAGTATTGAAGGCACAGCTCAGCAGGCTCCTACAGCAGTCATGACCCTGACTTTGGCTCAACGCTCAATCAGAGAAATGCCAACGCTTTCCAACAGCTCCACACGCATTCAAATCACGACTCACAACCTGGCTCTGATACCAACTTAGAAACTGGAAGAATCATGGAAGAGCTTCAACATTGCATTAACAGACATGGAAATTTATACACACAGATAGCCGTAAATTCTACAGTAATCTGCCGATTACCGCCGCTTGCTGCCGACTTCTCCAGAAGACGTCGACTTCTCTAGAAGATGTTAGGTTCGGCTTTTAATGCTGGTGGTTGGATTTATCAATGTTTTCCAACACTCCCCTTAAATCCAACCATATGACAACTATACAATATATAAGACACTGTAAACATACTCCTAATTGACATGCCTGCTGGTCTAAGTCTCAGTTAGGCTTACAACAAACATTTCATTTTGGCTCTTAGTAGACGTTATCTTCAACAAGCACACACTAACTTTGCAACACATTGTTGAACAGACTCCTCTTGCACTGTGATCTGCGGCTTTCAACCTCAAGTATGTGGATGCATAGTCTTCAACATCCACGCCAACCTTGTAGAATAAGATACTCGTCCCATAGGTTTCAACACATAGGCCGACGAACAAATTTCAATGCTACTCTAGTCATCAACCAACAGCAAGATCTCCTCTTCTAGTTGTTTACGCACTGTAGCAGACACTTAACACAACAGCTCCAGGCTCTGGAACGCTGCACACCAACGCAACAACTGGCAGGGCAAAGTCCACTTTCCCTTCACAACCACCGAGCCCACAACTCTCTGAGCTCGCACGCCCCTAATTCACTGAACCTCCACAATCGACTCTCTCCACAACAAATCCCTATGACAAATCTCCCTAATACAACTCGGCTCAAACTTCAATCATCAAATAAAATGCACTGTTTCAAAGGACCATATGCAGATCCGTTAAATTTTAGGCAAGTTAAATTTCAGGTCGTCGTAATTAAGGGGAGGTGTTAGACAATTAATCACAACGACCGTATGACAGGGATAGTCGGCGTAGTCATCAGAGTTAGTCGGTGTAGAGCAGTGAAAAATCAATAGAGGTTTTAATGCTGGTTCTAGAGATTATTGACAAAGGGGCTAGCTTCTTCAGGAAGCCACCGCCCGACTTGATATCCAGAACCTTCTTCATTTTGTATAAACACCTGTATGATCAATGAATGAAAGTAAGTTGTGTTGTGGAGTTTAATTTTTGTTCTATGTTTATGCATCCCTGCTAATGTTTCATGGATGTAGCGGTTGCCAACCTCTTGAATCCATGAACAACATAGAAAACAATGAAGAAATGGTTTTTTATACTTATTATGGATTAAGGTTTATCAGCATTTACCAACCATTTAATTTATATGGATGCACTAGTCTTAAGAACTTACACGAGTTATTAATCTTGTTTTCATTGAATAATTTGACGAAATTAGACAAAATAATGATTGAAAGTGACAATACTTTTTTGTTGATTTTTGCATTTTAAATATTTTTCAATTTTTCAATTTTCATAAATATATATTATTATAATTTTTTTATTTTTTTATTTTTCATAAATATATATTATTATTATTTTTTTAACCTATACAATGTAGATGACCTTTATTTTTGCAGTCAATATCTCATCAAGTCATGCGTTAAAATTTCACCGGAGTTGAAGATGTGGAGCTAATTATGGGGAAAATAACTATTCTATGGAGGTGTCCATGCTCCATATGGTCCTACACAACTTTGGTGACAACATCCCAATATTAAGTAGATATTTTTTCCATTAAAACAAAGTCTGGCTCATATTTCGCTTTTAAAAACTTCCCACTGATATATAGATAATTTAAATCATTCTTATATTAAAAATCAGGTTAGCTCTGGCATAGGCTCGACTTAAAACATATATTATTTTTCAATATTTTTTATCCTTTAATTTATGTTTTAACAGTCGCATTCAGTGTGTTCTTATTTGTTCTCATCTCGAGACACCATAAATATTTTTTCTTATTTTCCAACGCATGGAGTATATGTACAGATGTATAGAGTCGAGTAAGCATTCGTGTAACATAGCTCGAACCTTGGTTAGTAAGAAGGCTTATTCCACAATAGGTTACATTCCGTCCAAGATACATATACAACTTCTCTTTGATCAACTTCAATCCTATTATATATATTATATATATATATATATATATATATATATAATATATCAACTCCTTCGTGATTTACTCAATCAAGAACTAGATTAATTGTTTAATCAATGTAATACTAAATTCATCACTTACAAAAATTGTTGGATCTAGGTTCTATTATTATTGATTCTATTTGTTCTACATAGTTCACTGCTATTCGAACCTATTAATTACTTTTTCCAATAACTAGATCAACTAATTATCAACACTTGAAAGGTATAAAATATGTAAGACCCTTCTTGAACCTATTAAACAAAACGAAAATAAATTATAAGTTTTCTCTTTAGTTAACTTAATAACACTATTAATTTAAGTCAATGCAAGATCGAAGATCTAGAGCATGTTCAAACTCCAGAGTTTAAGTCAATGCAAAGGGAGAAAGAATAGCTACTTTCATTGATCATAGAATAGGCAAAAATATTGAAAAACTGAATTACATGTCGAAATATTATTGAAGAGAAAGTTGAGTGCACATGTTTGCTAACCATCTTTGAGGAAACTCTGATTGAAGTTGACCCTTAGAAAATTTGGATGAAACAACGTCAACAATTACCTTGGATGATTAGGAAATTGAGAATCTTAAGAAGGCATTGTGGTTCAAGAGTGGTGCTTTAAGTTAAGCACGGGGATAATTTGTAGACAAAGACAAAATTCTTAGCACCATAAAAAAGGCTTCTCTACAAACTCATATTAAATCCTATAAAAAACTGTTGATTATCCCTTAGCCATTGAATGGAACCAGAAGGATATTATGAAAGAATCTAATTACTTATATTTCAAAAATATGGGAATCATTTATGGTAATTGGTGAGTGGTAATTGGTGAAGAAGAAAAATTATTATTGGTCGCTAAAAATTATGTAAATAAAATTCAAAAGGAGTTAGGAAACAAACTATAAGTTGCAAAAAAAATAATCAAATTTTGTAATTTCGTAATTCCAAAGGTAAAGGTCAACTAAAATTATTGAGGTTCAATGACACGACTAGCTCCATAATGGGAATCAATAGAGTTATTATCAAAATAAATTATATGCAACAAGTATTGGAGAAAATCATATTGCTTCAAAAAAAATAGATTCATTCAATATCAAATTTAATATGCGAAAAGGAATGGGAATTCCTTCATATCAGAATGTAAATGGAAGGTTGATACCTCTATATGTATATAAAGAAATATTATCTAAGTTTTGGACTAATTATGGCAAGTTCTCTAATATGAAAAGAGCCTTAAAAGGTGAAGAGATTATGGATAACTCATGGATGAATTTTACATTCACTGTGAAGTCATATCACTTTTTCCTGTCAAGCCAACATGTCAAAAATTTACTTACGCACATATAGCATATAGGAAAATGATACCATATATTTATCCAACTAGGTCTTGTAGGGAGAGATTAGCTAACTACTACCAAGAGTCTCTCAACCACTACAATATAATCTAGAAAATAAGAGTAAGTGGAAGTTCAAAATTGAACTCTATAGAAGCTTTCTATTTTTATCTTAGAGATCTTGTATTTTTGTTGTTATAACTATTGTTATTTGTATTTTTTGTATAAAATATAGAAAACAACTAGATTGAAGGGTTGGAGTTTGGGGAATAAAACAATTATAATGTGTATTGAAGCACTTTACTTTCAAAAAGTTTAATCAAATGATTCCTTTTTTAGCACATGTAAATCTATTTATTGTATGAACGATGTTCCTTTTTATTTCAATAATCTATTGATCTGAACTTATTAAAATTGTATTGATCACCAGACAGGCTAAGATGAGGATCAAATTCCCTTAATTAACGTCGCAATGTTATGTTTGACACTAAGATTAAAATATAAACAGGCTATTTGTATTTTTCGTTGCACTCATTAATTATTGCCCTAATTTCATATAATTGAGATAGAATATTTTTTTAAGGTATTGGAATGTTATTATGTACATTTTCTTCCTATATCAAATAGTTAATAAATTCAAGTTGAGTGTAAATGTTATCTGATATATTTTTGTAATCTTTTATCATTATCATCGATTATGTGTATTTTTCATGGTTAAATGCTATCTCTTTTGGTTAAACATCTGCAGGGAATGTGCTTTACATTTTAAAGCAACTAGTAAGACCCTTAGCAACAATTTTTTTAAAACCCCGACATACTGATGTTTTTGACACAATTTCCCAAACATAAACTATCTACCAGGGATAACAAGTATTAATAAAAATAATGGTTATATATATATATATATATATTCATTTTTCCCTTCACCATGTCGATAGTGATTCTTAATGACAAGATTTGTATTAGAAGACTGAAACAATGGATAATAAAATTTGTTTGCAAGTTGCACAACTACAACATATCCATCAATAATTAAATATGACTAACAATTGTCATATATCATAAATATTTTAATATTATTGATACTAATATATTGATTGAAAAATCTACTAACCATTCACATTCACACAAATACCTTTATCATATAATTAAACTATTATGCTTAAAAACCTCTCATTACAATTTACACTGATATAGTAACATTACAATTTACACTGATATAGTAACATTAATATAAAAGATTTAATGGTCAAATACAATCTATTAATAATAAATTAGTATTAATTAATAATGAAGTAGTATAAAACATAGGGAAAAATGGTAGGAGGTGTCTAACTATGACATATTTTTGGATGTTTTAGTTGGAATCTAGTTTAAAAAATAGTCAAATTTTCATATTTGTTATTTAAATTGGGTTTTCGATTGTATTTATAGAGTCAACAACGTGAAAACCTTCAAAAACATATTGTAAGGAGTTCACAACTCAAACTTGTCACTCTAACAAATCTCTACTAAATTATAAACAAATTAAACAAAAAAATTGTTAAAAACCCTACAAAATATCTACTCAATTCATTAACCTCAAATCTTTTCAAATCTTCAATCCAATATGATAAAAATATAAACTAATAAATATTTTTATACTTATTGAAGTTTATCAACCTCCCTCTTTTTTAGTTAAAAATAAATATCCACTAGACACCTAAATTTTCATATCTATTTCTTGTCCCATTCACTTTTCCTTTATTAATTTACTATTTAATTCCAAATTAATCTTTTCTTTAGTAAATATATTATATCTTTCTCATAATTTTTTTTTCATTCCATTTCTTAATATATAATATAATATATATATATTCTTTTAATTTACACAATTGCTTTTATACACTTTAAAAACTATCTTTAAAATATTATTATTACTTAAATACGACTTATATTAAATATTAATGAGTGTAAGGCATTAAGATTGGGCTTAGAAATATAAGTTATTAAGACAAAATTACAGTCCGAAACATTATGTACAATTTGCAAGCAAAGAAATAATATTTTTTCAATAAATTTAAAATTAATACACAATATAATATGAGTTTTTTTAATGATTCTGAAGATACAATATAATCTGAGGTTTTTTAATGATTATGCAGATGCCGAAAGATCGAAATACATAATAAGATATCTAGATAGTATCAAGATAGTTGGATGTTTAATAATAGTATGAGTTTTTTTAATGATCGTTTAAATTTCGAAGTATAGTGATTCGTAATGGCTATTTTCACTAGCAATTCAATAAGTTAGTAAAATTTTCTATTATATTTAAAAAAGTTGTTAATAGGCGAAGTAATTTTTTAAAATGAGAATTGGTTTATTTATTTGAATGGTTCCTAGTTATATATGAGGGAGTGATTTTTGAGTTTTATTTTTCGATTACTTTTCATTTTCTCTTATTTATTATTTATACTATTTACAATTTTTCACCCAATTTATATGATGAGGTGTCAACATTCTCCCCATTAATCTGAAGGAATGGTGAGTCCAAGCATTGTTTTGAATCTTTCAAACTTTTCTCTTCCAAGCGCTTTGGTGAAGATGTCTGCAATCTACTCATTAGTGGAACAATAGCGAAGATGGATTGTTTTGGCTGCAACATGATGTCGAATTAGATCATATTTTGTATTGATGTGCTTCATTCGATCATGGAACTTTGGGTTCTTGACCAAATTTATTGCAAAAGTATTGTCAATCTTAAGTACTTGTTTTACCTACAAATCTTCCAGAATTTTCTTGAGCCACACAATTTCTTTTATTGCCTCAGCTGCTACCACATATTCTGTCTCTGTTGTGGAGTCTGTTGGAACCGATTGTTTGCATGATTTCCAGGAGACAGCTCCTAATCCAAGACTCATAGCACAACTAGAAGTAGATACCCCAGTTTCTTTGTCTCCATCGAAGTCTGAATTAGAGTATCCAATCAAGCTGAAGTCACTCGCCTGTGTATACTTGACTCCAAAGTCTTGAGTTCCCTTCAAGTAATTTAAAACTCTTTTCACAGTAGACCAATTTCTATCAAAAGGATTTTTCATAAACATAGAGAGGATTCCAACAACAATCAGGTTGTCTAGTCTCGTAGTAGTCAGGTAGTTGGGACTTCCTACAAGCTGTCTATACTTTGTTGCATCCTCAAATTCTTTTCCTTCAATGGATGTAAGATTTAAGTTTTGTTCTATTGGAGTAGTTAGAGGATTGCATTCAATCATGCCAAACCTATTCAACACATCTCCAATGTACTTCTTTTGAAAAAGGAATATAGACTTCAGACGTTGAGTTACTTTAATACCAAGATAGTAATGAAAATAGCCCAAATCAGTCATTTCAAAACCTTTACTCAATTCCTTCTTTATGGATGCAATGTAGCTCTCATTGTTCCCTGTCATCAAAGGATCATCTATATATACCACAAGATATACAACCATTTTTCCAACTTTCTTGACAAACAAAGTTGGATCATCAAGATCATAATGTTTGAAATTGAGTTTTAGAATATGCTCAGTTAATACTCATTTTTCCCTTGAAATAAGCCTTTGAGATTCCCTTAGGTAAGGTGCTCATATTTCTTGGTGTATACATCCTTTTACCATGCCAAAACAACCTCCAAATAACGCTTATAATGATGGTTTTTTCATACCAGGCTCACAGTGCTTGCTTGAGGCCATACAAGGATTTCACAAGTTTGTATACTTTATGTTCATGTCCTTTCACAGCAAATCCTTTAGGCTGGGACATAAAAACATTCTTTTTTAGATCTCCATTCAAGAAAGCAGTTTTTACATCCATTTGATGGACTTTCCAACAGTTCTAAGCTACTAGGGAAAAGAGTGTTCGGATAGTAGCCCATTTTACCGTGGGGGACAAAGTCTTCGTATAATCGACCCCTTCCTCCTTTGCAAAACCTTTTGCCACAAGATTTTCTTTGTACTTGTCAAGTGAGCCAACATCTTTATACTTATTCTTGTAGACCCACTTGCAACCAATTGGTTTGGTTCCCAATGGAGATCAACCATCTTCCAAGTGCAATTCTTTATCAAGGCATCATACTCCTTTTGCATCGCTTCTTTTCATTCATCATGAGAAGTGTCTTCTTTGAAGGAAGTTGGTTCAAAATCTGTAGACAAATTCAATTCACAATCATAAAAAACATCCATATCAATAGGTGAATCAAGGTCATCTACATCACCTCCATTCTATCGGGTTGAAATTCTTGTTCGTGTCTTTCCAACCTCATCAAGATGAACACTTTCAAGGGACCTTTCTGAGATGGTCCAGGCTCCTCGGTTGATTGAGATGGGACTGAATCAAGATTAAGTCTCCCAATTATGTCAATCGCATTACTCAAAGTATCATCAGTGGTTGGAGTTTCATGCAGGGAGAGAGTTCTTTAGAAGAAGATTGCACAGGTTGATCCAATATATGAATCCTCCCTTTAAGATGTGGAATCTGATTATCAAATTCTTGAAATGATTTTGCATTTGCGAATCTATCCAAGCGATCAAGTTTTCACTCAACAACATTATCAGCTTTGGATGATTCAAGAAATAGTACATCTCTAGTTACAACAAACTTTTTATTAACTTCACCATAGAGATGATATGCTTTGGAGGTATTTGAATACCCCAAGAAGATACACTTACGACTCCTTTCACCAAGTTTTTTCTATGTTCCTTTGGTATCAAGGCATAACAGGTCGAACCAAAGACCCTGAGATGTTTTACCGAAGGAATGTGCCCATACCACATTTCATAAGGAGTCTTATTTCTAATAGCATTAGATGGACATATAGCACATAGAACTGCATCAGCCCAAAACATCAATTTTACATTCTTGAAAAACATCATGGAGTGCACCATATTTAAGATTGTCCTATTCATTCTTTCAGCTACTTCGTTCTGTTGGGGATTATAAGGCATAGTTGTTTGATGTTTGATCCCATGTTGGCGAAGATAGTTTTCAAATTCATTTGAAGTGTAGTTTTTTCCATTATCAGTGCGAATAGAGCCAATATGAGATTGTGCATCATTTTCAATCCATGTATGAAAGTTCTTGAATGTTTGAAAAGCATTAGATTTGGTCTTCAATAAATAAACCCAACACATTCTGGTGTAGTCATCAATAAATGTCATCATATATTTATTTCCATTTGCAGAAGGAACAAAAATTGGACCACATAAATTTGAATGAACGAGTTCAAGTTTTCTATGTGCTCTGGAATATGAATGATGAAAATACTATTTTTTATGCTTTCCTAAAATGCAAGCATCACATTTCTTAAGTTTCCTAATAATTATAGGCAAACCAGTAACAACATTTTTCTTCAACAAGCAGAGGTTGTCATAGTTCAAGTGTCCAAATCTAGCATGGCATAATAAACATGATGGAAATGTACCTTCATCATAATGAGAATTGTATGAGAAATTTTGGGCACGAGCAGAGGTACCTTGCAGCTTGAGAAGCCTTTCTTCTCCTATCCCCATCATGACAAGTGAGTGATCTTATGATTTTCTCACCTCAACCTTGCCATCAAACATATGAATGGAGTGTCCTTGTTGGCGGATGTGGACTAAGGACAAAAAGTTTCTCCTTAGTTGTGGGAGATATAAAACATCATGCAGAAGAAATTCTGGAAGACCAGGCAATTTAATCCTAATTTTTCCAAGTCGAGATGGCTTGACTTCTGATTTGTCTACAAAGTATACTGCTCCATCAACATTGTCAGTAAATTATTCAAAAAAATCTGTTGTAAAATTTCTCCTGAATCAAGCAACCAACCATTTTTCCAAGAAGCAAGTGAAGCATTAAATAAGTCTTCATTTCCTCCAATATTATAGTGTTCCACAAAATAGTGAGTGAATTCAGGTGTTTTACCTTTCTCTTTTTCATTAGTTTTACTTTTGGGTTGGTTTCTTTCCTGCTCAATTTTGTCCCAAGGCAACTTGCAGGTGGATGCATCATGTGATCCATCTCTATTGCAACGTATGCAATGCAAATCTGACTTTTCTCCTTGAGAGTGCCTTCCCCCCGCCTCTAAAATTTCTTCTTCCTCTTTCTCTTCAACCACTTCTTCATCTGGAAAAATCTTGAGCAATATTCTTCTCTCTATGTGCAAGACACACAGCCTCTTCAGAACAATGAGGAGTTTCCTTCTTCCCAAAAGATTTCTCTCTTTCAGCAATTTTTTTCACAAGAGAGTCAAAGGTAATTTCTTTCAGGTTTCCATTTGCTTGCAATGACTCAAGATAATTTGAGTAAGTGGGGTAAAGTACCTTGAAAAAACTATCAGAGGAATGTCCAGTTCAACATTAGTGACTTTTATATCATGCATAATAGATTTTACTTCTGATGTGAGAGGAAGAGGATCATCATTTTGTAATTCAAGGCTGAACAATTTAATCATTAGTTGAACAACTTCAAGTGCAGACTGTGAGTGATAGAGTTCCTTCAATTTTTATAAGGCTTCGGAAGCATTTAAAAATGGCGAAATATGGTGACTCACCTCTTCATTTACTGATACTGCAATCAAGGCATAAGCCTCGCTGTTCTTATTTTCCCAAATGGTGAATTCCTTGTCTAAGGTAGGATGTTCTGGTTCTTTGTCTCTATCTCCAACACACACTCCTTTCCAAAACTCATTAAAATGACCGTGTGTTTGATTTTCTGCAACCATTCTAGATAGTTCTCCTTGCTGGTGAGAACCACTCGTACAATAGATATCAACGAATGAATTTTAAAAATTTGTGTACTGTAAAAAATACTTTTGCTGCCAATGTAAAAATTTTGCACCTCTAGTGTTAAAAAATGCAGCTATGGTGTAACGTTTGGAAAAAATACCACTTTGATATATAGAATAGAGGTATTTTGTGGGGGTGGTATTGTATGGGGGACGTGTTAATGCGCAGGGGTATAATTGTCGTGGTTATGAATCGGGGGAGGTATTAACTATGTATTGACTAGAGGAGAGAGGGTTATATAACGGAGGCGGGAGTATTAACTATGAGGAGGAGTTACGATATAACAAAGTTGTTATATGTATGTCAGAGTATACGTTATAACCAAGAGCAGAGTATGGGATGGCGGGTTGGTAACCGAGAGTCGGGCGGTTTGTTTCAATACAAATGGAAGAAGGTGTGGACAGGATTGTGGTATGGAAGATATACGTTATAGTCAGACCCACAATACGTTATATCTCGGGTATATGTTACCACCAATGCATCATTATTCAATGGAGCTAATGGAAAATGTGAGGTGAGAGGTGTTAACGAAGGTATTGGTCGGCAAGCATTCAGCATAACAGGAGTATGAGAATCCAGCATTCAATGTAATATATGGAAGCAGAGGTATGTGTTCAACAGTCAAATGAATTGTGATTGTGGGGCCAACACAGGTGGATGCACACAACATAATCTAATTCAATGTATTACAATGGTATGAAAATCGTTCAATGGAGTAATACCACAACACTCGACATAATAGATACCACAACGAAGTAATACCATAGCGGAGTAACACCAATGATACAATACGTAGGTTATATAAAAGATTTAACATATCTGAAACCTCAACACAGTCACAATCACAGCACCTTCGGTCGACTGGTTGTTCTCATCACACCAGCGTACATGAATCCTCCACATATTTCAATCCTTCCTCTATTCGACACAAATATTGGAGCAATGGTAGAGGTGCCACTTCTGCAAAGGATGCAGAACATAGGCAAAATGGGCAGAATAGGTGGAATTGGAGTTACAAAGTAGAGGGAGGCCAAAAATGGCATTGGCTCTGATACCATGTCAAGTCAGGAGGCAACTCCTCAAAATCAGAATCTGTTTATTCATTTGCATTGTTCATAGTTATATACATGAGGGAGTGACTCTTGAGTTTCGTCTCCCGATGACTCTTCATTTTCTCTTATTTATTATTTTCACTTTTTACAATTGTTCACCCAATCCCTATGATTACGTGTCAACAAAAATAATAAAATAATTAGTATAAATAAAAAATTAAAATTATCGTTAACATAATTTTAAGTGAAAATAATAAATACATAATAAAACGAGTAAATTTAAACTAAAAAAATAAGTGTAATATGCAATGTTGTTGCTCCTACCTGTTTTTTATGCAAAAAGTAATTGATAGCCAAAATTATTGTATGTAAGATAAAAAAATTCCCCTTGTATAAAGATTTTAAAAATTATTAATTATTAAAACTTGAGGTTTCATTTGAGGAGACATTATAGTAGTTGAGACCTTCTACAATTTTTGAATTTAGGTTTCTACTTTAGAATATCAACACAAATTTTTAAAATATTAAAACAAATAAAATTGTTAAAGTTTTTAAGTAGGGAGATATTATAGTTGAATTCACAAAGCTAAGATTCAATAAGTGTTTAGTTAAAACAATGAAATTTCTAATTTGCTTTAAAATCATTTATAACAAAAATTTCCACAACAAATGGCATCAATTGGCTTTTGTTTGTTGTCTATATTTTTAAATAACTAATGCATCTAAAAATGCTTATAAGTTTTTACCTTGTATTATTTGACAACTTGATATTTCAAGACCATATATGACTCCTACACAAGTTGTCTATAAAATCAAGCTAGCTATTAAAGGTAGGTAAAAATGTTTGAAAGAAAAATATTATATAATACTAAGGGAACATGCAATTAATTTTGAAAAGACATGTTGACCTAAGGGCATACTAAAGAGCTATAAATATTTATAATGGAGGGGACGTCTTTTTCTTATGACACGTTATATTATTTTGAAATATGTTTTTAGTAAGAAATAGTTAAGTTTTGGGCATTTTATATTTTTATGAAAAACAATAGAAAATTATTTATAATATTGAGAGATTTTAAGTGATTAATAGATTAGATAGATAGTAAATGTAAGATTGCTACTATAATATCAATTCCAATTAGAAATTAATTAATAAAGGTAAAAGTAAATCTATCTATCTATCTATCTATCGATCTATCTATCGTATCTATCTATCTCTATATATATATATATATATTATATTTAATATATATTATATATATATATATATAATTCAACTTAAATGTTGAATAGTTATGGCAAAGTAGTTTATTAATGTAGAAAAACACAATGCAACAGAATGCCAGAGGAAGGAATTTAGATTGTGTTTTCAAAAATATCTTCTATGTATAATAGAAATGATAAAATATCAGCAAAAATGTGTTGGATTTTTTTTATCACGTCTGCAATAATCAGTGGAGTCTTAATATTTAAAGTTAAAAGGAAATAAACTATTCCTAGTAGTAAAGGATCTGTTAGAAATTCCCATTTATAAGTTAGGAAATATCTTATTAACTAATGACATAATATGCAGAGATTAGTGATTAATAGATTAGATAGATAGTAAATGTAAGATTGCTACTATAATATCAATTCCAATTAGAAATTAATTAATAAAGGTAAAAGTAAATCTATCTATCTATCTATCTATCGATCTATCTATCTATCTTACATCTATATATTATTATAAGTATATATATTTATATGATATAATAATATATATATATATAATCAACTTAAATGTTGATAGTTTATGCAAAGTAGTTGTATTAATGTAGGAAAAAACACAAATGCAACAAGAATTCAGAGGAAGAATTTAGATTGTGTTTTCAAAAATATCTCTATGTTGATATAGGAAATGATAAAATATCACAAATGTGTTGGATTTTTTTTTATCACTGTTGCAATAATAGTGGAGTCTTAATAGTAAAGCTTAAAAGGGATAATAACTAGTCCTAGTAGTAAGGATCTGTTAGAAAATTCCCATTATAAGTTAGGAATATTTTATTTAACTAATGACATAATTATTTTAGATGGTTTTATATATATTAATGTATTTGGTATTATTCTTAATATGTATATATATAAAATGATCGTACAATAAAGTAATTTTCACATTAAATGATATGTAGATTCATTTAATATCAAACTAAGAAATTAACAAAGTAAAATTTTTTCAAAAATTGAGCAAATTTTGTAATACTTATTTTCGAAAATACAATAATTAAAGAAAACATAATATGAGTTTGGCACAAATATTAATTTTATTGACTTTTGAGTTTTTATTTTTATAAATAAATAAATTTTCATAAATATGAGAATGATGTGTGTACTCCATTGTTTATAAATCATTGAGATTAATGTTGTACTATTATGAATACTTGTAGCAAAATATATATATTATTTTCAATTTTTATCAATAAAACTTTCATAAATTTTGTACTTTGATGTGTGTACTATTATGACAATGGGTGACATAAAAATTTTCAAATTTAAAAAAAAATATTTTTGATTTTCAAAATTTTCATTTTAGTAGTGTTTTTTTCAACACTTTAATAAACTTTATATCTTTTAAAATTTTAAGAACCAATTTGAAAGAATAATTGGACTATAAATAATTACAATATAACTTGCTTTAATCCGGTATAAAAACGATCAAAATAATATTTTGGAATTCAAACAGAAAATAACCAAAATTAGACTTACCATATTTTCGTTTAAAAGTCATATTTAGATGCAAAATGAGGTTTCTATTGTAGTTTCTTAAAAATATTTTTTTAAAGAAAAATCACAAAATAAATATATATAGTTATATATATTTTATTATATCACATAAAGATTACATAAAGATTCATATGAAGATTCGTTTACCACACAACCGGCTAGTGTGATTCTATTATACTTTATAAATTCATGAAAAGTCAAATACGTTCTGGACAAGTTTGGACAACTGAAACACATGTTCAACCTCACAGCTAAATCGAGAAATCTGATAAATTGATAAACCAACTACATGCGGAGTTGCTACCAGAAATGGCACCATGGAAGAAGCCTCTTGACATAGGTGGCTTTCTTAATAAGTCAACGCATCAAATACAAAAAAATTGCAGACATGTTATAACTTCGGCCGTCGGTAGTCATATCCATAGCCCTATCGACGACGCCAATCTAAAATCGGATCGCAATGAAGGGGACTTCACCGCAATTTAGCATTACCTGCCTCACATTCGACCAGGCGACCAAAGTCATTGAGATCTGTACAGGGCAGAGTGCTTTTGTTTTGAAGGGGTAATGATATTTATTAGTTAATTCCGAGCCAAGCAGTCAGCTGAGAAGGATTCACAATTTCGGGGAGGTGGACATCACCAGGTCGCAGGAAATCCGAGAGCATATAATAGAGCCTCTCTTTCTCTCTTTTGCTTTCGTCCGCTTCCCGATCGAGAGAGCCCCGACTTGGCTTGAGATTTGGTGTCAGGGCTTTTGGCGTTCTTCGAATCCTGCGGCGGCCACGCTCTTCCCAGCAATGTCCCGCGCGAGTGAGATACTCTTTGGACATGAAGCAGGCAAGCCGCCAATTCACCAACTTCTTTGTGTCCACCGAACGCCGGGGCGACAAATTGGGGCTTTTTCTGTATAGTGTCTGGCGTTCGAATCCTGGCCGGTGTGATCCGCCTCTAGATTCTCCTCCTCCTCGACGGGGTCGCAGTTTTTCGTGCGGAGACAATGATGTGAAATTTAAGTTTCTGCAGTTGCTGTGCTTGTGGTTGTTGTTCTCTGCTGTTTCCTTTACCTTCCTTATCTTCGTTATTCTGCCATCGTCAACAGGATTTCTCCTCAGATCCCATTCATGCTGCCGCTGCTGCTTTTTGTATTTATCCATAGATGCATCAAGACGGTGATCGTCTAATAAAGGTTGGGGTTTCGGAGTGCGAGGGAGATTCGAAAGGCCGACGTGTGGATCTGATCTGGTTTTACGATTCTCAGAGAAATGGGACGGAAAATGGGTGCTGGACACCATTCTGTTGGGTATTTTTGTGTTTGTAATAGGAAAATACCAAAACCACAAAATATAAAACATAGAGGCAATGCTCTGTTTCCTTTACACCAGGATCTTTTTGCACAGAGAAGTCTTTAAAAAAAATTACAGAGCACAGAGTATTCCACCACCATAAAATTATTTATATTCATTAAACAAAAACACTTACATATTCATCCTCTTTTACTCAGAGGGATTCACCAAAACATTTTCACAAAACTTACTCTGCCTCCTATGAAATTTTACACCACCGTGTGTAAATATTTCATTTACATTCACTGCTGTGTGAAAACAAAACTTACAAGAATTTATAGATTTACCTTTTCACTGCTGTGTGAAGCAATTCATGGTTTTGGAAACAAAACAACTCACTGGTTTTCTTCATTCACTTCTCCTTCTCCTCCTGCACTGCTGTGCAATTTTTTACTTCTTACATTACAAAAAAAATTACTTTGCTGCTGCTCTTACCATTTCTTCGTTCAACATTTCAAACCCAAGAAAAATTATTCGCGTTCCTTCTGGTTTCCATTCCCTGCTGCGAATCACCTGCAATACAATATTTTCTCTGTATTTTTCATTCGCTGCTGCTAATTGGTCTTCACATTCACCCCGTGTGCAAAAACTCAATTACCTGAAGCCAACGCTCCTACTAAAACGTATACCATACATTTCGAAATAATAAAAAAAACTTACATTAAATTTATGCCCATACTTTGTATTAACCCGCCGTATTAAAACTTTACCAAAAATATGACAATGTATTAACTTAGGTATGGGACATAAGGTATGGTCCACGGTGTATTTATAATTCATCAGACCCGTATGTACTTTGAAGATTTTAACGGCGGTGAACCTTCCCTTAAATCGAACGACGGAGAGAGAACACTTTAATCGAACGGCGGAGGATGCATATCGGAACACCTTTCTCACGGTACTTTACACCAAAGTTGCACTGTGGTAAATCGACGGTGGTAAATGCTGAAGGTCATCGGACGAGTGAAATCAGTATCGGAAGAAGTGAGTTGACTGAGCGTTACCTTCCGAAAAGTGTTAGGTGATGATGTCACGGTAGTCCACATGTCTGCGTCGGAGCACCTTCATACGGAAACCACTTTTGCCAAAGAGCGGTGCGATGGCATCCCGGCGGTTTAGGTTTGCTGCTGGGTGGTTTCGGGGGTTGAACGGTCAGCGTTGAATGCTGGCCCGCGTGCAAGGAAATTATAACTTCAACACTCCCCTTTAATTTCACCCGCTGGGCATTCGGTCATACTCAGACACTTCCTCAAAAATTCAAAGCTTTTCTGATTCAGTGGCTTTGTCAAGATGTCTGCAACCTGTTCTTGTGTCCTGCAATGTTCTAGGACAATTTCTCCATTGTTCACTAATTCTCTGATGTAGTGAAACCTTGTATCAATGTGTTT